>PVHX01011157.1:0-65800 GCA_004024805.1 Geosciurus inauris | reverse complement strand
AGCTAAAGCAGATGGCTAATGTTACATAAGACTGGAAACCTCAAAAAACGTTTTCTTTAAGCTTTAAAATCAATGAATAAAACTTGTTTTTGTCATAAAATAGCAGCCTTGATCTCTCCCGGTCACCATTCATATACTTTCCTTTGGGGCTTTAAACATCTTTTGGGTGTGAAATCTTGAGGATTTCAAGATACATACTTCATAATTAAATTGAATAAGCGTTCTATAACTAAGGTGAACATTTCAAGGCAACCAGATTACTCCTATGCTAAGCCATAGGAGAGATATCCCTATGGTCATTTGAAAGGTAATGCCAGGGAATTATTTTCAGCATCATAATACAAATTAAGAAGCTTAGCTGGAATGACCTGCTAGCTGGGTAGGGAAAATGCAGAATGCTTAGGGCTGACCTCCATGGCACCCTACAGCATGATGAGAAAGTTTGTAAATGTGTGACTCTCAGATCCTCCTGCATTACGAGTGCTACAATCTTACAATCCTGTCATATTACAAGTAGGTTATTAACTGAAGGAAGGACAATAAAATTTCAAGAATAAAAAAGAATGGAATCATTATTGTCTTTTAATGTTGTAGATGTTTGGTAATATGGAGACTGGAAAACACATAAACAATTTGTATGTACAGTATCCAAAGTATAATGATGGAATAATTAGTTATCCATCATTTACATAAAACATTTTATTAAGGCATAAAATACATGATGCATACAATGATGTACATTTACAGCCAGCACCATGCGTTTGTAGACATTTATATAAATACATATTTATATATGTTCACCCATGTGACCATATAGAACTCACATCAATATATAGGACATTTACAGCCCCACAGAGTCCTCCTGCTGGTTAAGCCACATCCCTTTGCTCAATGTAACCATTCTCCTGATTTCTCTCATCATGGATTATTTTTACCTGGTTACGAAAATGCAACTGAAGCCAGGTACTATGTATTCTTCTGTTTCTGGCTTCTTTTATTCAGTATTTATTCATGTTTTGAGTATTCATAGTTTGTTCTTTGTTATTGCTTTGCAGAATTCTATTGTATGAGCACATCATAAAATATCTGTCTGGGGTTGGGACTGTGGCTCAATGGTAGAGCACTTGCCTTGCATACATGAGGCACTGGGTTCAATCCTCAGCACCACATAAAAATAAATAAAGATATTGTGTCCATCTACAACTAAAAAAAAATTAAAAAAATATCTATCTGTTCTTCTATCCATGGACATTTGGGATTTTTCCAATTTTTAGTTATTATTAGTAAGGCGCCATGAACATTCTTGCACATGTCTTTTGATGGATATATGTACTGATTTCTCTATGTAAATCCTTAAGGGTGAGATCACTGGGTTGTAGGGCAGGTATATGTTATTTAATTGTAATATTTACTGCCAGGTTTCTCAAGTGGTTGAACAAGGAATGTATTTTAATTTATGAACAGAGTATATGAATTCAGAGTAACTACTATTGTATAGTCCAAATTATGTCATTTGTTTCTGATTTATTGATATTTGACATTTAAAAAATATCCTAACTCACATATTAAAATTGAGGCATCCCAAGTGCTGGTTGAAATTAAAGGTGAAAGGAGTTGAAAAATATTAATAGCCTAAAGATCCATTTTAAAAATTTAGCTTTATAGGAAGACATTAAGCAATTGGAGCTCTAATAAATTCTGTCTTTGGTGAATTACTCTTTTCTTCTGAGTGTTGGAACTAATGTTTGGAGATTAACATTAATTAATAGTAATTTAGCAAAATGTAATAAGAAACTTGTTTGTCTTGGTCAAACAAGAAGGCATTGTTCAAAGCAGAAACATGAGAAAGGGCTGGGATTTGGACTAAACATACTGTTCTGTTGAATAATTGGAGTTTTATTCCTCCTACGCTTGATTAAAAATAACATCTTGATGTCCCAGGCCCAAGCCACTATTTTTCTATCCATTTTTATTTTACTCTCATAAAGCTATAAAGTGTATTTTTTTATGTGACCAGGGAATTGTCTAACTTGCTTTCACTGTAATTTGCTCGCTTCCAATTTATAAGTTCTGTTGGAAGGAAGATGTTTATCTGTTTTCAAGGGATTGAAACCCACAGAGCACTAAATTTTCGACACAGAGACATGGGGAAATGGAAAACCCCACACAGAGGTCTCCTGTCATTTGCCTCTGAATATAAAATAAGATGTGGGTTTGCTTTTTTTCTGTTTCAGTTATCTCAGGGATCTCCAGAACCAATTGAGCCAAACTTCTTTACAGCGGATTACCATTTATTACATCATTCATTGGGTGGAAACAGCCTGTCCTCAAATGACCTGACAGGTAATGGTCATCAACATGGGTAATCTGGATTTCACACATACAAAAATCATATCATTTGGATCAACAGCTAGTCCTAAAATATCACTTTCAACTGAAAAGAAAAAAATAGAGCTTATTTTGTTATCTCTGGTAATAGTTTCAAGGGACATATAGTAGGAATCGAGAAACGCCCTGAGATTTATCTTACCCAGTGTGGCAGCTTCCTTGATCATTTATTAACACCATGAACAAACAGCAGAATCTGTGTGGGTGAATTGTTATTTATTTCTGTTTCTTCTTGCTTATCTGATGATGGAAAATAAAATACCCCAAAGCATCTAGGGAGATAAAAAGTAGAAAGTGAAAGCTTAAATATTCAAAATGGAGAAAAATTTGAAGCTTACTTGAACAATCCACATCAAACCTATTCAGTTTTTTCCCCTTTTAGCATAAATTTCACATAGGGAGGTAATATGACATAGGAATTAAAGGCATGGATTCTGCCAACCTGTTTGCCTAGATTCAAATTCAGCTTAACCATTTAGAAGCTGACCTCAAACAAATTATGGAAGCTCTTTGAAGCTTAGTATCCTTTCCTGCAAAACTGGGATGAATATAATAATAATATAAAAATAATCAAATGAAATATAAAATTCAAATTTAAAATAATAAGTAATACCTGTATCATGGAGTTATAGTGAGGATCAAGTAAACTTAAAAAATATTTGGCCATTAGCAGGGGCTTAGCATAAGTAAATTCTTCTTGTCATATTTGGAGAAGAGTTCTGGCTACCCTGAGGTTTCAGAACTTCCGAATAATTTTTGAATCTAGATAAGCCATAGTTATATCACTCAATAGGGTCGACAAAAGTGAAGCTCTTAGAGTTAAATGAGACTTGACATCTCTTCCACTTGGAAAAATGCTCACTTTAGTTATGCTTATGTTGTTACCTAAGCAAATTATTTTCTATATCAATCATCAGACTTTCTGTAAGTGTTAGACTCCTGGGATAAAGCTAATTCCCATGCAGGTAGAATTTCATTTAAAATGATTCCTGAGCAGTTCATAAGATCAAGACAAAATATGTGGAGTCATTTGCTTCTAAAAGCCTCTCCCAGAACAGGTAAGTTCATCTGCAGGCCAAACTTTTCCTTCCATTAGCAACTGTGATGAGGTGAACTCTGATGGAAGTCTCTCAGAAGCCTGACACTGAGTTGAGGACTCCTCCCAGGGCAGCCTGGCGCTCCACCCCAGAGCTGAGCAGGCATGACCCTTGTCACAGCAGGCTTGGCAAGAGCAAAGGCAGCAGAGCTGTGGCTCTGTGAGGAGGGAACAGGGAGCACCTTTAAACTTGGCTTTGAAAGTGAACTGCAAGGACTCACACCTTCAGGCCACCCCTTCAACTTCAGCTTGTTCTCTTTTCTTTCTCCAGAGGGGCAGGGAACTCCCAGGTCTCCACATAAGTTGATGAATTCAAGTAGAAACTGCTGAGCCTGCTTTCGGCAGGGCAGCATGGGGTGGGAGAAAGTGCTGCTCATATATCATATTCAGGCCAACCATCAAAAAAACGCCCCCTGGCACTGAATGTATTTTTCTGCAGGCAGCCACGTGTGATAGTTAGATCTTTGTTGTCTTTCACTATTTCTGCCTCTCTATAAGAATTTATATTCTTGCGAGCACATATGTACTCTTCTTGCCTTGTGGATGATTGGAGTTTCTCAATCAGAAAACTCCCCCATCGGGTAGTTCTTATTTGGATTCACAAACATGGACAAACACAGCCCTCACTTCACTAGCCAGCTTGCACTGTAAGCAATGCTCCTAAATCTTTGTATACTTCATCATGGCCACCCCAAAGCCGCAAGTTATTAAAGAGAAACAGAGAATCTATCAAAAACCAAGGCGCTTAGGAATTTACTTTTAAGTCTCATTTTATCATTAAGAAATTGACCTGTTTTCACCATGCTTGGAATCATAATTGCCAATAAAGTGTAACTAATAAAATTAGACCAAATATCAGACTTCCTATAATTCATCTATTTCAGGTCCACCCACCAGCTTGGATTTGGAGGAAGGAATAACATATGAGCAGATGCAGGTGAGGTTTTTGCTGTGCCTCTGAATGATTTTATTGTTTTGCTTTTAATTTGACTCTAACCTGATTTTTTTTTTTCAATTTTAGACTGTGATTGAAGAAGTCCTAGAGGAAAGTGGCTATTACAATTTTACATCTAATAGGTAAGATCTAGAGTTTGATTTCAAATGTGAACGATGAACTGAGATCATCAGATATTAGATGTGATTTCTCTATGCTTAATTCCAGAAGTGTTTTTTTTTTCTTTTTGAATCTTTGTTTTATACATTTGTATAAAATATCTTTGCTGAAACTAGATACTTACATGGGTAAAATATATGTTGCATATCTGTTGTATGGACACGGTTCCTGTGTTCTCTGTTGAGACAAAGGGTGATCTTACTAGTAAATGACTTATATAAAAATAATAGATATAATTGAGTGGAAAAGCATTTCTAGATTTTTAAAATTAATATTTGTCTCATTCTATAGAAGAGCTAGAAACTCAGGTTTCCATAATTTTGAAATCTACCATTGTTTACATAGAATGCTAGGGAGGAGAAATGCAACTAAACAAAGAATCCCTTCAGGTGCATTTAAGATGAGTTTATAGAAAATTATAATATGCCATTCCTATGTGTTATGTGTTGCCATTTGCTTGCTCTAAATAAGAGACTTCAGTTTATTGGGACTGCATAATCACTATTGATGCTCTTAAAATACACTCCATTTTATCAGTTTAAATCCAGTCCTGAATTCCTGCAGTTTTACTGTTGGGCACAGAGTTGAGGCAACAATTTGAGTACACTTAGTTTATTTGAGAGGTGATTCCAGGAAACGCTAGTATGGGGTAAAGAAGTTATTTAATATGGGTTTCATTATCAAGCAGGTTTTGGGTTGTGCTAAACCATTTGGGTTGTAACCACAATGGTTAGCCATTGTGGGTGGCTAGTGCTAAATCCCATGGTGGAAATCTGAGAGCCAATGCAGGAAGAGCACAGACGTCAAGAGTTTTTCCCACTCGCAGGGCAAGGGAGTTGGGGGTATTTATTCTTCAGTTTCCACCGGTCGTTTCAGGCCTTCCCCAGGAAGTGTTGATCCCTTGGTGTTTCTGGATTTTTTTTTTTTTTCTTTTTAAATTTTTTTTAAAATTGTACATGGACACAGTGTCCTTATTTTGTTTACTTGTTTTTATGTGGTGCTGAGGATCGAAACCAGTGCCTCACATGTGCGAGGCAAGTGCTCTGCCACTGAGCCACAACCTCAGCCCCTGTTTCTGGACTTTCTAAAGGTGGACAAAGAAGGGCTGGGATTGTAGCTCAGTGGTAGAGCGCTTGCCTGGCATGCGTGAGGCCCTGGGTTCGATCCTCAGCACCACGTACAAAGCAATAAAATAAAGACATTGTGTCTATCTACAGCTAAAAAAATATTTAAAAAAAAAAAAAAAAAAGGTGGACAAAGAAAAGTCTAGAAACCAGAGCAACCCTCAAGGAAAGGAATCAGGTACTGGCCACTGGAATCCAGCCAGTATGTTTTGAAGTGGCGTGGGTGACAGGGTATGGGCAATATCTACCCTACTGAGCTGTCTCTTGACTTTCCAAGGACCTTTTCATAGCTGAATCATCAGCTTGATCGAAAGCATCACACATATAGCTGGAGTGGCTCAGCGTTGTTTTATGAGGCATGGTCCTTTGGTCCTGGGGTGCTTTATCACAGAACTATATTCCCAGTCCTTTTTATTTTTTATTTTGAGACAAAGTCTCACTAAGTTGCCCAGGCTGACCTTGAACTTGGGCTCCTCCTGCTTCATCCTCCCCAAGCAGCTAGGATTACAGATGTGGACCACTGCGCCAGCTATTTTGTGGTATCTAAAGTATTTGTGGTATCTAAATTATTTCAGAAATCTCCCTTAAAGATAACTAGTAACCATGATAAGAGAAAGAGGGCCCCAGAACATCTGGTTACAGTGATTACGGGGAAATTCGATTTTCTTTTGAGGTTTAGTTCAGTTGCCAACATTTATTTTTCTTCTCCCATTTCAGTGAGTTTTTCTTATGAATCACATATAAGATTATTCAACTACTTGCTCTTTTAGCTTGATAATATATTTCTGAAATGTACCCTTTGTAAATTTAGTTCTGTTGTGATTTATAACTGCAGAGAAATGATGAGTAATCCTCATCTTCCAAAGATATATTGTTAATAGAAATTGCCATCTCCACAACTGCTCTTCTTCCACCATCTCTGGAGAAGTTTCTGGATTTTCTCTTTCTGCTGGGGGGCTGACTTTATCTAGCCTTCAGTGGATAACATGAATGTTTCTGTTCTCCACCATCAGCATCTTATTATTTTTTTTAAATATTTTTTTAGTTGTAAGTGGACACAATACCTTTATTTTATTTATTGTATGTGGTGCTGAGAATCGAACCCAGTGCCTCACACATGCTAAGCGAGGGCTCTAACACTGACCCACAACCCCAGCCCAGCATCTTATTATTTCAAGTGCCCTTGGCTTGTAGGGGGGTAAAGATGACTGTTGTTATTTTATTTGCATTTCCTCAGAGATTCAGATCAAGGACAATAAATGTCTTTGTATTTTTGCAGAAAATAAACTAAATACTAATGAAAAACTAGGTGTATAAATTTAAGGAAGCTCTTATAAGAGCTCTTATTTTCTCCTTTTAACATTGTCTTTTTATGTACTACTAATAAAAAACAATAAATATGTTACTCTTTAGTCTGGCTCTCATTAAATTTTTTAAATATCTAGTTCAAGATATATTTCTTTCTTAAAAAGTGTTGCAAATTTTCTTATAAACAGATAATAAGATTTCTAATTTAAAAAGGCAAAAAACTGTTCATAGTTATATTTGGAATTATAAATAGAATATGAAGTCACATTTGAGCAGTGATGTTCAAGTAGCATAAGTTTGGTAGGACATTAAAAATTTTAAAAGATTCCCTAAAAGAAAATAAATCATTTAAAAAGCCACATTAGTATGTATAATTGGTATATGTTAAAAAAATAGATATTAAATTTTTAAAGATCCCTTTCTTGGTTTCTAATAGCAATGGTAGAACTTGGGAGAAAACTCCTGTTTAGTGGTAAGCAAGAGCCCTTGATCGTGCCTAAAATCACTACTAGTTTACATGTATCCCAAATACATGCTCAAGAAATAGTCCAGGCTTTGCTTAGAAGTACCTAGTAATCTATAAGCCAGAAACACGCATTACTCCAAATATAAATCAAAATAGCTGGCGCTGTCATGATCTTTTTAGTCAAAAGGTGAAGAATATTCAATGTTGCAGGACATACAGAAATACGTCGACTCTGTATTTACAATCAGTGGAGTGTATTTTTCCTGAATAGGTTCCCTAGAATAACCAGTATTATCAAAGATAATATATGTTCCCTGAAAAATAGTTTCATGACCAAATATATTTTGGAAACTTGAAATGTAAAAGTTTTCATTTTTGGAGAATGTTGACCCTTATTACTCAATGAAAGACCCTGAGGAGTCCTATAAGAAAGACATCTGATGACCTCATTTGTTTACTCCAGTGTTTTCCTCCTCATTTACGTGGAACACAAGTTGAGAAAAGCTGTGCCAGCTATAAGGCTGGGAATGGGAAGCCCTCCCTATTTCACTCCTCTACCACGGTCTACCCAGATGTGCTGTTCTTCACATTGTCATTGTTAACATCTTAATTGTCATCATCATCATCATCATCGAAACAGTATTATTAAATCATCTTGGTTAAGCACCATTCAGAAAGAACAATATACATAAAGACTTTTGTTATTCAAGTTTGCAATTTAAGCTTATACACAGATCATCCAGCCAATTCCCAAACTGTTAAGCAACTATATGGTAATATGGCATACTTTTCAACTTAGACTGTACGGCTTATGTTTACTTAGGGAAAAGAATAGAGAGGTGCCATTCTCAGACTGTAAGTCTCAAGGTGAAGTCAGTATCTGTCTGTCTGTTAGCTATCTTTGGGGAAGACTTCTGGAACTGCTAAAATAAATGATGGGGAGACTGCTTTGACATTCGGTTCAAAAGGATATCTTAGGTACAAAATACTGCATTAGGAAAAGAAAATGGTAATAGAAATGGAAATAGCAGCAAGGACTTCTGACCAAAATGAGGAATTCCTTATTTCTGGGCTTCTGGAAAGGGCAGTGAGGACTGAAGTGAGAGAAAGAAGCAAATAGGCTTGGTCAGCCTCAGAACTGTTTCCAAGACAGGACCCGTACCAGATCATTGGCGGTGACTGTTCAATGAATTATATTTTACATACATAGACATTTACTTTCCTTACCAGAAGGATACAACCTAGTGATACTCATCTTGAAAATCAGGATCCGGTCCTCGCTCCCCTTGTGTTGAAGATTAAATACATGAGAAAAGCCGAGGCAAGGGTAGAAAGCAAATTTTAAGAGACAGAAATGGGGGAGGGGGAGATTTTCAGAGAGGAGGAGACCCAGAGCTGGTGCCTATGAGAGTGGGGATATATTGCTCCTTTATAGATTTTAGATTTCCTTTCTTCTCATGCCCCCTCCTCCTCTTATCTTGCCTACATGACCAAAAGGCAGCAAAAGATGGCTTCTGTTGGCAAGTGTGATCCTTCCCCTCCCCTGGAGGTGCTAGCCACCAGTTGATGGCGAAGGGCTATCAACCCATTTCCTTTTTCTTGATAATCAGCTACCTGTCCTCTGCCCCAATCTCACTAGTATGCCTTAATTTCACCCTTGTTTGTAAAACTGCTTGAGTTCTGTGATTGAGTAGGTGACAAACCTATCTTCTTTACAAATATACTTACATGCATATTGACATTGTGTTTTTTAAAATAATGAAATATGTATTGAGAAATACATATAAGAGAAAAAAATCTACTTTGAATCGGCTTGCATTTCTTTATTTACTCATGATTGGTGAACATATAAAATAGTCATTTTAATGTACACAGCATTCAAATATACAAGCCACTTTGAGTGGGCATTTGTTTTTCCACTATAGAGTATTTTTAGTTCCTACTGAATTCACAATTTGAGAAAGACCCTGTTAGCACTGAACTTCAGTAAAAGACAGCTTTTTATAAATGTTTCCATCCTGATAATTTTTTTTTAAATTTGTCATGATTTATTTACTTATGTGCCTGAGCTACAGCTTTTGAAATTGAATGTGTGAACTGAAATATTTGTGTTTACAGAGAACTCTTTCTATTTGGGAATCTTCTAGGTATCACTCCTATCCATGGGGAACGAAGAATCACCCAACCAAAAGATGAAAATGTTGCACTTTGAATGAACTTGGTTTTCCCAGTGAAGTTCAAGTTCTGGACTTCAGCCATTACTGCAAGATACTGAAGACTGGATATTGCTAGAAGGGTGTGGAAGGGGAGAGACCAAAATGCCATCGGGCCAGCAGCACCTTTTTTCTGGAGGTTCTATGTGGGGTGTGTGACAGCTATAGATCTTGGGGGGCTGTATTCCCAGTATGTATTATATGCAAGACAATAGGGCTGTCATTGTGCTCCTGGAAGAAAATGCTGCAAAGTTATCTGCATGGGGTGTGGGGGAACCCCTTCTCATAGAACCTTCCTCTGAATTTAAAAAAAAAAAAGGCATATTTTTCAAAGGAACATTTTATACTCAGGATATGTTTAAAGACATCTAGCTTTTCATATATAAAAACAATTTTAGATAAACAAAGCTACAGGACCCAGAACGATATATTGGGTGATTGAGTCATGGTATCCTCCAATTTTTTTTAATCTTAAAAGAAATTTAAAATATGTGAATTTTTTTTTTAAATGAAAGAATTGGTTTTCTCTTAACCACTTGGGTGCTAGTGGTCTTGAGCCATGACACAGTGTAGACAGTATTTATAACCTTGCACAGCATCTGGACATAACTCAAATTATCAGATTTAAGTTAGAGTAATAGAATATGTTGATGTACAGTGTGTGTATATGTACATATATCTGGGGGAGGGAGGGAGGTTTTGATTAGACTAATGCTTTGCTGCTAATCCAACTTATAGTGTTTTTAGAGCACTTTGAGGAGTTCATAGAATCTATGAAAGAGATGCAATATTCCATATTCTAAGTCCCCTTTACTAAAATTACGAGCATTTTAAATAAATGTTTATTGTTTGATAAATTGAAATGAAAACGAGTTATATAATAAACACAAATTTCTTCTCTACTCATTGAAACAGCCCAAAGAAAGAAAAATCAGAATGCCAAACAGTGTCCCATCTCTACACAGGAAGAATTTATGATAAGAGTTTGCTCTAATCCTGTTGAGCTAAAACTCCGTCTCTGCAACTAGTTTAGAACTTTGTTGTAATGTCAAGAAATCCCTCATTGCCAGATCAAACTGCACTTCTACCTACTCAAAGAACAATCCATTCTATATAATTAATAACCTGGAAGCTGAAATTGTGCTTTTCATTTACTTGAGTTCTGTTATCTTTAATTGTACTGATATATTTTTAGTGTGATTGAATAGAATTTTAGTTCAATGTATTTATAGTTGTTGAAACATAATATGACCTTTGTGTATAGAATGTAAAACCACCTAATATAAATCTATTTTTCAATTAGTCTGTTTAATACTTAAATTATGTCCAAATGCCTTTTAATCATGCAGCAATACCTTTGAAAATTGCCAACAAATTTTTCTTTTTCCTCAAGCCAAATTAATAACTAAAACACTGATTTTAAATAGTAGATAAAAATACAGTAACAAAAACTCTGAATTTCAGCTTTCAAACTAATTTTGTCCATATGTGAAATTCACATGGAAAATCCGGATTTTATTGATTTGCCCAGGCAGATTTTTGTTTCTGTTCCAACTTAATGTGACCCTTTACTATTATTCTTTTGATCTTTTAATATAAGGGAAGGGGCACATTTCTTCTTGCAGGAGGCACAGACCTAGAGGGGTATAAATTCTAATTGTGATAGAAGCTGTGGGGTAAAAGTTTGAGCAATCAAGTTCTTCCTTGAATGGCAATATATGTAAACACAGTTTAGAAAAGAATGCTATTCAGAAGTCACACCTTGATAAGAAAAAAAATATGATTCATTTAAAGTGTTTTTAAATGCATACAATTAACCTTACTGATCAGAAAGAGAGCAAAATATTTTTCTTTTAGGCCACAGGAATGGCATTTATTATGCTAGAAGCCTGTCAGAGTTAACAAAAATAAACAAATAAATGTCTTTTTCAAGAGGGTTTCAGGCTCATCAACCATGCTGATAGATGTACTGTTTTGCTAAAATAATGAATGTGCTCTGTTTGAGTTTTCCCTTAAGCTACCACAATTATTGCATTCACATCTTTCCAGTAGCATGACCAGGTCTCTAAGAATATTGGGCACTGGCAAGGGGACCATTTGCACATGGTGCCACATCCTCACATTCTAACCTTCAGCCAAGGAGCATCTCCCCTCACAATAAAGCAAGAATGGTCATTTTATTTGATCTACAAAAGTGTTTTCTGGTGCAGAGAAGTTGTTACTTGAGCTCATTTAATAGGCCTCATAATCTTTTCTTGATTGCATTTAATTTTTTTCTCTCATATAATTTTTAATGATTTGTTGTGCAGTGAAAACCCTGTGAATTCATTGCATCTCTCTAATTCCCAGTGACCAAATACTGGTAGGGGATAGAATTTGAATTAGTCTCTTCAGATAACTTCTGATACACAAATGCTTCTGTTAATTATGTTTTGATCCACCAGCTCTATCTGATTGTCTGTGCTGGCAACCCCAATTTGCTTTTTAAAAGCCAAATATTCCATTTTCGGGGAACTGCCTGCAGCAAGGATATGTATGTGCTTGCTGGTTTTTAACTTTGTCTTGTTCCACATGTGTAGTCCTTAAATGGAGAACTCAGAGATACTGAGTGACATGGACACTTAGGCCCACTGACTGCTGATGAATGTCAAGAAACCTGGAGAAATGCTGCAGGTGTGGCACTGGGCAGTATGCCCATCCTGAGCCTTCTAAAATAGAGCCTAATTAAGAACTGCTGTTATAAAATATACTCAAATGATATAATTAATTAAGAGTTAAAGTCTTCCAAATAGGTACCATCTCTAACTCATTAAATTCCATGAAATTTTGATATTCACAAGCAATATAGGACCAGTTGATTATATACAATTTCAGAAATGTCAACAATTAATCACCACTCATATTTAAGATATGCGAAGACAATAATACTGGACAGTCAATGGTATCAGTGTTAATATGCATAGAACCCACATTGCTCTTTTTGATTTGCTAAGTTGCAAAATATGTTTATTGCTCTTTCTCTTTTGAGGGGTATGTCAGGGGAATGGTGAAGAATCAGGCACAGTAAATATGCTGGGTTCCTATAGAAATGCCTTCAGCTTCTGTCTACAGGCAGGAAAAATTTTTCTGAAGGAACATTCATTTGTTGGTCTTTGTTTTTCTGTTTGTTTGTTTGTGTGGTGGTGGTGGTATTCATGAGCATCGAATCAACTGAACAGGCAGTACAAAGCAATCTGAGCTGAAATAGCTTCTCGGCACCCTGGAGATGCAGCTACAAGGGGCTCCTAAGCAAGGACAGCATAGGACTTGAATCCTAGGTAGAATTCTGTCCAAACATGAAATGCTCCATGTTCAACAACTAACTGTGATAATAAGTGTATTTTATATATACCTTTATAATATCGTTCAGATTGTATTAAGTATCCTTTGATGGAAAGTGACATTATTTTGGACAGATTATTTTTCCAATTGAGCTGTGCTGCTAATGTGTGCTTACCCTTGAATGCTATTTTTCATATTGATAGGAAGACACAAACGTCTCAGGGAAACAACTTTGTGATGAAGTCATTCTTATGTGTGTCATTACAGTTAAATTGCATATTGTAAATATGACTGTTATGGTTGATCATAGTCCTGATATGATGTTATTTCAAGATTTGCCAGAGGGGCAGGAAGGATTTTATGATTTTGATGAGGTGATTGATGGATATTGCCAATTTATATGTCCTATGGGTCCCGTCCATAGGCAGTGGTTGTTTTTAAAAATGAAGATCACACACCCTAAAGTCACAGTAGATGAGGATATGCTGGATTTTTTTTTTCACTGTGCATATGCATCATTTGACTAATAACATAAAAAATTTTAAATATATATAGTTAATTGATTTTATCCTGAAAGTAGATGAACTCCACTGTGATGGAAACTGAATGTGACTCCTCTAAAGAGTGAGAAGCTGCACCTTTTTTTCTATTTTTTGTAGTGTGAAGCTTTCTTTCTATTGTATCCAGCTACTGTGTTTAGAAAAAACAAAAGCATGTTATAGCAAGTATACAACTGCTTAAATGTTATTTGGAGATAGTTTACCTTTGTTTCCTCTGAACAAAGATGGAAGCTTTATAGACAGTTGTGGCTAACTTGCCATTTTGACAAACAATGAAAAAGTCTGGGTGGATGCTTGAAAGTTTTGCAAATATGTGGAGAACTATCACACAAAACAAGTAGAGATAGGTACCAAAAATAACAAACTGAGAGGAAGAAATGCTCTGTGGCCTCAACACCTTTAAATCAGACTGTGAAATTTACTTATAAAATAATAATCTTAACCCATGATGTAGTTCTACTTTTCAAGTGCCATTAGAGTCATGATTCTAAAAAAAGAACATAAGGCTTGTGAATGGCTGTTAAGTTTTAGCAAAACCCCTGTTCTCCCTGTTCTCTGTGTTTACTCCATACTCCAGTTAATTTGGGAGGAAATGGAGCTGGTGTAGGGGTGGCCTTGTGTCATGACAGAACATGTAAAATGTGTGTATGAGCACAGCATTACTTTGACATTGGAGTAGGTGAAAAACCATAAGGACTCAGAAGGAAGATCCCAAGTTGTTAAAGATAAAAGATAGATCTTCCAAGGAAATGGGATAATTCCCAAATAAAAACTGTGCTTTGAAAAGTCAGAGAGCAAGTGATTCTGCCACATCCAGCATCGCCCAGCAAGCTGTACACTGAGAGGAGTGATTGGCAAGGTCAAGTTTCTGGGTAGCTACAGAAACTTGGGGGATTCCTACTGCTGGGTCTTCTGGAAGCAGCTGACTAGATCCTTCCCCAGGATGCAGTTATCATCGGACTGTTAATTGGATAGTGTCACAAACAAGTTGACCACTCAGACCAGTAACAGAAGCCCCCTAAGACACCACATGTTGGTGGAATGCTTAAAGCAGGGCCCTCTGGGGCATTCCAAAGACATTACCTCAGAGAAGCAGTTGTTGTTTTGTTTGTTTCAGTGCTGGGGATTGAACCCAGGGCATGGAGCATGCTAAGCACATGGTCTTCCACTAACCTAATCCTCCAAATGTGGTTCTTTCCTGGGGGCTGTTTTCTTCTCCATCTTGCAACAATGGCCTCAAGCCTATTTTGTTTGACAATGGAAATTTTACAAGAAATATATGTGGAATTTAAACGGACAAATGCGGGCAGATTGGAATATGCTTGCATTTAGCTAGATGAAAAAAGAAACATTGCAAGGTACTTCAGTTGATAATTAGTAAAATAGTTGATAATTAGGTCATGGAAAAATTTCATCATTTTGCTCTTTCAAACTGGGAAACAAAAATCACATAAAAGAAAAATCTTTTGAGGGCATTTTGCTCACTGTCATTTAATGGATCAAGACTAAATTATAATGCTTCCTGTGTTTTGTTGTTCCCAGTGGTGAGTCGATGAGGATCAAAAAGAATGGAGCCATCCTCTGAAAGGAAGCAAAGCCCCTAATCTCATGTTGCCCAGAGCATCTGTTTTCTGGATGGCTCTGGGTCCAAGACAAAGGCTTGTCCCTGCAGAATGCAGCCATTCTCAACTGTGCCTTTCCCCACTTGGTCTCTAAGATGGTATTTTTGTTGTTGTTGTACCAGCACCTCCTAGCCAGATCCCCACCTGTCCTGCAAACCCCCAACCCCATTCCTGTCTACGGAACAGACTATTATGTTTCCTACAGGGGAACTGTGTGTTTTCAGAGGGAGTGTTTCTAATTCTCTAATGGTGTGCATGGACAAGGAAGGCAGGGGGTGATATTCGCCTCTGCACAGGATTCCTGATCGTTTCAAACCTTCCAGCTCTCCTGCATGAGAACTCAATTCTAACATGACCAGAGTTCAAGGCTCTGAAGGGAAGGAAAAGGAAATGCCTCTATAAGGATTTATGTAAAAGATGCAAGCAACTTTTATTTTTGCGATTGCTTAAATGTGCTCTGTAAATGCTAAAGAAAATTAAAAATGTATCTTCAAGTTACTGGAAAATAATTCCTCTTTTGTCAAAAGTTTCTAGTAAACGATCCTCTCCTTTCTCTCTCTGGCTTCCCCAATCTCTCCTTTTAAGTCTTTTTTTTTTTTTTTTTTTTGGTGGGCAGGGAGCCAGGGATTGAACGCAGGGGTGCTTAACCACTGAGCCACATCCTCAGCCCTTTTTATATTTTAGTTTTGAGACAGGGTCTCACTAAAGTGCTTAGGGCCTGACTAAATTGTTGAGGCTGGCTTTGAACTTGAAATCTTCCTGCTTCAGCCTTCTGAGCTGCTGGGGATACAAGGGGGAACCATCATACCCTCTGTTTTTAAGGCTTTTGATTAAAAATAAGTTCTAATAGGTAATCATATATACATGTAAACGTGTCCCTCAGCTTTAATTGGTGGGTTCTGGTAGAAATTATCTATTGCTACAAATGTTGCATAGCAAAGCACCTGGAAACTTGGTGGCAAAGTGACAACACTTACTATTTATAGTCCGTGGGTTGTCTGGCTATTCTGCCAATCTGATCTGGGCTTGGCTGGTATCTGGTAGGCTACCTCATGTGTCTGTGATCAGTTAGCAGGATGACTGGGGTCTGCTGGATCTTGCATCTCTCCTCCTCCCCTTGGCCTTCCTCATCTCTCTCCAGCAACCTAGGCCAGATGTGTTCAGTTATTGTGTTTGTGTAAGAGCCTGAAAGGACAGGAAATGTCACATTTCTCAACAAACTGAGTCGGGGTGGAAGAACTGGTAGTGGAGATAATGAATGATGGGGGTTGAGATAGGATAATGGCTGTTTCTCTCTAGGTTGCTCAAGCTGACTCTGGGATCAGCGTCCGGGAATCTCACTTCCCAACACAAGTGATTACCCCGTGGGGCTCCTTCCTGCCCTTAGGCATGTACATGGAGAAGATAGAGAAGGTGAGGGATTCTGGGGGTCTATAAAAGAGCAAGATACACCCCGTCCCATGGACACCCAGCTCTGGGCCCTACTTCTCTTTCTTAAATAAAACTTGCTTTCTGTGCTTGCCTCGGCTTTTCTCACGTGTTTAATCTTCAACACTGGGGAAATGAGAACCTGAACCTGATCTAAGATCAGTATTGCTTGTAGGACTGAGATCTTCCCCTGCTGTGTGGCCCTGTCCATAGGCAATTCATGTGGAGGCAGCTCACTGCTTCAAGGCCCACAGGGCAGCCTCTTTCTCTCCAGTCTGCTAAGACAGTCTCATAATCAAACCAAGGAAGTGACAGCCACCCTCCTTGCCATATTCTAATGATCATAAGCAAGGTTTAGGTACAACCTATACTCCAGGGAAAGATATTACACAAGGGCATGTAGACTTGAAAAATTGGGGCCATGAAATACAAACTACAGTATCATATCACCACAGCCCCGTTGGAGGACTCTACCCAAGGTGCTCTGGTGAAGTAGGAATTGTATGAGGTAGTCTTCCTGTGAGTAACCTCAGGCGGCAGGACCTGAAATCCAGAACATTTCTAGTTTCCATACCAGGAGTCTATCAGATGTTCCCAGCAGCCTGTTTGAAAACCAAATCTAGCCCAGCAAATAGACAATGCTTAGTCACTGGCATGAGAAGCAGGAACGGAAGTGATTTTTCTTGTGGAAGCCAGAGAAGCTTTTGGTAGCACCATGGTAAACATCCTTCATGTCTTTAAAACTCAGGTGGTGCAATCTGCTATTCTTATTTTAGCTGTTATCAAATGGGAACAAATTACTCTCAGTAATTATGTTTATATGGCAGAAAACAGGAATTAAATGAATTATAGAGTATAGGTTGATAACTACAAGACATAATCTTAAAAAAAAAAACCTCATAAGCAATAAATAAAGGAACATGCTTCCCAAATTTAAAGATTCTATCCCTATTAAGATTGAGCATGTAATTTCATATTCATTTTGCTTTTTATATGAAGATACCTCTATAAGGCAAATTTAATTTGTTGTCACACTATAAAGACTAAAATGTCATGAGTTTATTTTGTGCATACACTGGTTTTTTCTCTAGAGCTATGCAATCTTGCTACAGACATTTAGTCATCTTGGGTATGTGCAAAAAATTGTTATATGGGCTGGGGCTGTAGCTCAGTGGTAGAGCGCTTGCCTAGCATGCGTAAGGCACTGGGTTCGATCCTCAGCACCACATAAAAATAAAAAATAAAAATATTGTGTCCATCTACAACTTAAAATATTTTTTTTTTAAAAGTTGTTATATAACCCAAGAAAACAGTTGTAGTTTTCATGAGAATATGGGAGCTCCTACGGTGAATTGTTCAAGAATTCAGGGGAAGATAACTTAAAGTCTAGAATTTCCTAAATTTATTTGTACATAGTATAATAAGTAAACACAATTAAGTGTTGGGCCAGTGACTTCTAGACTTGGGTTCAAACACCAGCTCCCTGATTGTCTACTTGTTGAACCTCAGACCAAGGGCTTCACCTTCTTAAGGTTTAGCGTTCACATTTGTACCATGAAGACCATAGTAGATTCCACTTTAAAAGATTACGATGCGTCTGGCTTAATGCAAGAATTAAACACTGCAAAGCTGAGCTCAGTACAATGTCAGCCTATAGCAGATTGCGCCTAGGGCTCCATCCGGTCTCCCAGGTCCTTTGATTACCTCTGTGCACTGGCATCTGGTTGCACTTTCTCTCCCAACGGTAGGCATCTGTGTCTATTTGATGGGCATGGTCCTCGGGTTGCTGGAATTGGCTTTGAATGCTGTCATGGATAATATATGGAAATGCCTATCACAGAGGCAGCCCTTAACCAGGAACAGGTACATAGGAACAAATGCTCCAGCACTCTCATCCTTAATTGGGACAGCTATGAGCTGTGTTCTTCAGTGCCTCAGTTTCCCTGCATCCCTCCATGGGACTGTGCTTGATAAGGCATCCTAGCCTGGCTTCCTTCCTATCCCTGTCTTCTTGTTGACTTATCAGTTTTTCTGGCAACACTGCCTAGAAAGTCCATCCTGGGATATACTTCCAGGGAATCCTCCTGAAGTACTGGGAGAACATAAATGGCCAAATCAATATTAGATTAAGATGTCTGTTACAAGGAGTATGGTTCGGCTGTCTTTTAATGATATGCTGCTCAAGCAGATGAGTCATTGATTGGGACCACTGCGCTGCATCCTAGTGTGGCATCCTTAACAAGCAGGACTGAAAATAGACACGATGATGTATGTGTTGGGAGCATACCCCCAGCATGGGATGTGCCATCAGTGGAATGACAGAGGTCAGCAACAAAAAGACTGGAGAGATTCCTAGTCCAGGTGCCTCCCAACCTCCTCAAATGCCTGTGTGTGTGTGGCGGGGGGGCGGGGGATTCTTTCTATCCTCGAGGATAGGCTACCTCTCTGTAATTTTATTGTTATATTTTAGATCAGGTGGTGTCAAAATTCCAAAGAAACTAGAGGATGTCACAGGAAGTGGGAGATCCCTTAAATGGGGAGGAAATAGTCTTCCTTTGTCTCAGTTTGTCAGACAGAATAAATAATCTCAGCCTGGGAGAGACCACCCTGCTGAATGGGATGGAGGCAAAGGCTGGTCACTCTTCCTTGGTCTCCAAAGAGAGGGCATGGTTTCCTCACATATCCTTGACCAATTTTCCCATGAGAGTGTATATTTTCCTTTCAAATAACGTCAGGCAAAGTAATGAGCATTTGGTGCCTGCTGATTTACTTTAAAAATGCTTTTGAATTATGTTTATTAATCCCATTGTGAACTTTTTAGGTGATCATATCATTTGCCTTTCCAGGAAATGAATTCTCATGACAAACTTTCAGTATGAAGTGCATAACAAATGACTATTAATTCTATTCACATGCTTATCAGCATCTTTGGCCAGTTATGCATTAGGAACTATATTCATTGGAAATATTTTTCATAACAACTATCTCACTTTCTTTCTCTCATCCCCTGCCTGGTTGGGCCTTATCAGTAGAGCCATTAGTGTCCTGGCTATCAGTGTTCCACCTTGGAAAGAGTATTCTAAAGTCAGTAATGCAGAAAGTCAGGGATGGTGGTATAATGGTTTGGACCTTAAGTGTCCCCCTAAATACCTTGAGTATTGAAGGCTTGGTCCCCAGTGGAGCAATGTTAGAGGTTGGGGCTTTGGGAAGCGATTGAATCATGAGGGCTCTGACCCTCCCATTATGCTATGAAACTAGGAGATGGGGCCCACTGGAGTTGTGCCCTTGAAGGGAATATTTTGTCCTCAGTCCCTTCTTCTTCTTCTCTTCCTCCTCCTCCTCCTTTTTGGTTTCTTTTTTTTTAAATTTATTTATTCTAATTGGGTATACGTGATAGCAGAATGTGTTTTGATCCATTGTACATAAATGGAGCACAACTTTTTATTTCTCTGATTGTACACAATATAGAATTACACCATATGTGCAGTCATACATGTACCTAGCGCATTGTTGTCCATCTCATTCCACCATCTTTCCTGCCCCCGTGTCCCATCCCTCTCTTCCCTCCCCTTTGACCAAAGTTTCTCCATTCTTCCCATGCACCCTTCTCCATTATGGATCAGCATCCACTTATCAGAGAGAATATTCAGCCTTTGGTTTTTGGGGATTGGCTTACTTCGCTTAGCATTATGTTCTCCAATTCCATCCATTTACCTGCAAATGCCATAATGCCGAGTAATATTCCATTGTGTATATATACCACAGTTTCTTTATCCATTCATCTATTTAAGGCTATCTAGGTTGGTTCCACAGTTTAGCTATTGTGAATTGAGCTGCTATAGACATTGATGTGGCTACGTCACTTTGGTATGCTGTTTTTAAGTCCTTTGGGTATAGACCAAGGAGTGGGATAGCTGGGTCAAATGGTGGTTCCATTCCAAGTTTTCTAAGGAATCTCCATACTGCTTTCCAGATTGGTTGCACCAATTTTCAGTCCCACCAGCAATGTATGAGTGTGCCTTTTCCCCCACATACTCGCCAACACTTGTTGTTGTTTGTATTCTTGATAACTGCCATTCTGACTGGAGTGAGATAAAATCTTAGAGTAGTTTTGATTTGCATTTCTCTGATGGCTGGAGATGTTGAACATATTTTCATATATTTGTTGATCCATTGTATATTTTCTTCTGAGAAGTGTCTTTCAGCTCCTTATTTATTTATTTTTTCTCTCTACTTCCTGACTGCCACGAGGGGAGCAGTTCTACTCTGCCACCTGATCCCCATCATGATGCTTAGTCTCCCCCTAGGCTCAGAAACAATGGAGCCAAGTGACCAGGCATTGAAACTTCTGAAACCACAAGCCAAACTAAATGTCCTTTATTTTTTTCCTCCTTTAAGTTTATTTTCTCAGGTATTTTGTCACAGTGACAGAAAGCTGATTAATACAGTTGGTACCAATCTGCTTGTTCCTAAGGTGTCATGTGTGAGGAGGAATGGCTCTCATTCCAGGCCATGTTTTTGCTCCTAGCATGAATCAGAGGAATTACCATAGGAAACCCTTGGCCCCTTCTACTCTATACACTTGTCTTCTGCCTGTCCCTGTATAATGCGACACACACGCACACCACACACACACACACACACACACACTTTACTCTCTTGGGGGGGGGTGGACAAAATCTTCCCAGTCCCTTTCCTACTGATTTCCATTTTTCATTGCTCAGTTAGTGAGCTTGAAGCTTTATTTTGGCCACAATTACAAATACCTACTCAATTCTTCCAATTCTTCCAATTCTTTCTCCTTTTTTTAAAATTCTAGAATTTGGCATGTTGGTTCATACACTCTCTTTGACCAACTCTGTCTTATAGGAAAAGCATCTCTGCCTATGTGACACAGTGACCTTGAGAATCAATACTGTTTGTTACTTAATATTAAAGCGTGTGTTCTTTTTCCTTCTCCTTTCTCTTCATTTTATACTTTAAAGGATATAAAATGCCATGGAAATGTTATTTGTATCCTTCCTTTCTTCTGTTGGCTCTATAACACAGCCTCCAGAGTATTTACAGGACAATTGTTTTGTTTTTTTCCCTCAGAAACAATAGATGTGAATTGCTAGCTTTGAAACAAAATTCTGACCTCATTTTAAACTAGTATTTCTCCTTTAAAAGTTTTATGGAGATATCTGGGTTTAAAAACACACACACACAGGAGGTTGACAAATACTATTTGAATCAGGAAACCTCTTGTTCATTTAAAGGTTAATCAGATAGAGTTAAAGAAGTGCTAGATCTATAGAGAAAAGTAGGTTCATGCAGATAACTTGCAGAATTCTCACCTGAGAATCAGCTTCCTTACTTTCCACTGGGGAGGAAGAGGTGTGTGGAGTGGCTATTCTGGAAGGTACTATGCAAGGCACTTTCCATATGTCACTTTATTTAGTCACCATAGCAGCCACTGTGAAAGTCATAACTAACACTATCTTAGAGGTGGAAAAACAGGTCCAGAGGCACTAAAGAGCAGGCATTAGCTAGTGGTAAAATCCAAAAATGTCAGCATACCAGAAGAAAGCCTAGATTCCGCATGGCTCCCATACCCATGATTTTTCACTCCCACAGGGCAAAACTCTGCTTACGTTATACCACTGGTTAATAATTACGTTAATAATACCACTGGTTACCGGTGACGAGTTCTGCTTCTTCACATGCAGAGTCATAATATTAGAGAAGCATGCCGAGGCAAGCATATAAAGCAAGGTTTATTTAAAAAGGGGTAACATAGACTTCTCCTGGGAGGGAGAAGGGGGCCATAGCTGAAATCATGGTATCCCAAGAAGTGAGGGTGTCCTGCCTTTTTATATGTCTTCGGCTTCTTTTGTCCTCTTCCCCTATCTCTCTCCTTCCTGTGTTGATGACTAGGCCAAGGAGATGCTCTGGTGGGATGGCCAAAAGGTGAGTGGCAGATGGACAAGACAGAGTCTGGGCAGGAAGGGGGCATAATGAACAACTCCCTGTAGGGAGGGACAGTCCCTGGGGCAGGTTACCTTGGCAGTTGGTTGGAGCAGGGGCAGGTTATCTTGATAAGGGTAGAGGAAGGGCTCTAAAGGCATTTGTCTTTCAATCCCTCTCCAACTTCCTGGACTCACTCAAATTGGCCTCCTTGATCTGACCTGTCTTGATTCACCTCTCTGTACTGACTGCCTGTATAATTCTGGCTTCCATTAAGATAACTAAAATTATGATATAAATATTCTCTTATTTTTAAAAATTAGTGCTTTATTTCATGGCACCATCTTGGACCTAAATCTTAGCAGCCATTTTTTTTTTAAATATTGCTGATGGTACCTTAAATAGTGGTAGGGGGAAAAGTTATATTCATTCTTTTCAAAGCACATATGTAGCCCACACTAACATTTCAGAAAGTGTTCTACTGCTGGAGCCTAAGTCTCCCCAGAATACTCAAACTCCAGCCCATTTTAAATGTTTTTTTTTTTTTAGGATACAAATGAACATAAAGTGCTTTTGATAACCTCTGAAACATGTAGTAAGAGGTCAAGTAATGTTTCTAACTAGATAGTTTAAGAGTCATTCAGGTATTTTTGAATATAAAAGTAAATGGACTTAACCAAAGGCTGTCAGACTGAAATATTTCCATCCAGAGACAAAGTGAATGCAATATACTGGCTATGTGACCTAAGGTGAATGACTTAACCACTCTGAACCTCAGTTTTTTGAGGTAATAGTGCTTTTCTTGTAAGGATTAAAGGTGGTAACTAATGCTCGAGAAATCATTAGTTCTACGTGAGGAAGAAGAAACAGTAAAGAGAAATGATTCGTTTTACTAACCCCTAATTTCCCAAAGGAGAAAGGGGTGTCCTTGGTGACTTGCTTGAGTCTTGGTTTCCTCATTTTTGAAGTGGTCCAGCTGGCGCTTCCTCTTTTGATGAGAATGTCCAACTGTGAAGATGACTGCTCAAGTGCAAGAGGACTGCTGGTACCCTTCAGCATCTCTTCAACTCTTGATTTCAAGTGATAAAATACTAAATAGTTCAAAAAGCAAAAGGAAATTTTTTAAGCCCATGTAATTAAAATATTTAAGGTAGGATAGGTTTGAGGCATTGCTAAATTCAGGGACTCAGAAAGTATCAGCAGAAGCCCCCACTCTTCCCTGTCTCTCTGTCTCTGCCTCTTTCTCTTTCACTCATTTCCAGGCTCTGCTCTCCTCCATCTTAGCCTCACTTCCAAGTAGGTTCATTCCCACCTCCTAGAAACTCTAGGACTACATGTTTCCAGTTTCCACTTTATCACAAAGGCTCCCTCATCAGTTTGGCAGAAGTTCCAGGTTAAGCTTCCATGGACCAGCTTGGTTGGTGGATTTATCATTTAGGCTGGGAGAAGATGCTGATTGGCTTGGGCATGGGTCACATGCCCAAAACTCTACGCCAGTCACCATGGCCAGGGACAAGGAACACCCCTCCTGGAGCCCAAAGTAAACATCACAGAACACCATGTTTTGAGAGTGGAAAAGTAACTCTCTAAGGATGATGGTGGGGAAATGAGGAATCTAAGAATAATGAGGAGCTGGGGTTTTGGCAGACACAAAGGAGATGCTTATGAACTTGGCTTAGTCTTATAAGGAAGCACCTGTATCTGACCATTGGCAAGGACTCCTGACCAAATTGTTCCTGCCTCATTATTCTATCACTTCAGTTTGCTTAGAAATAATTAGATCAATGATCCCTTCAGCAAGGAAGAAACTTAATGAAAGCAAGTCAAGGAGACTGGGAGACAATTGTCTACATAGCTCTTGAGTGTCCTTTGTCAGAGAGCCGACTGGATAAGGGTGGACAAAGCAGCCACACCAAACAAGCTGTGAGAATGGATACATCCTTCTCTGTAGTTGGTACCCAGCTTTTCTGCACAAATACCTGTTAATCCATTCCTTTAGAGTTGACAACATTCAACTCACAGGGACATGCTGGTTTCTGTGCAGGGATGTTATTCTCTTTTTTTTTGGTACTGAGGAGTGAATCCAGGAGTGCTTAAAAAATGAGCCACATCCTCAGTCCTTTTTTTTGTGTTTTATTTAGAGACAGTGTCTCATTGAGTTACTTAGGGCCTCACTAAGTTGCTGAAGCTGGCTTTGAACTCGTGATCCTCCTCCTGCCTCAGCCTCCCAAGCCACTGGGATTATAGGTGTGCCCAACCACACCTGGTGAGAGAGAGAGATGCTGTACTTGTTTTTCTTCACCAACCCTCTTCATTTGAGCCAGAGCATAACCCAGATCCAGAATTTCCCCCAAACTGTACCCCCCAGTCTGTACCATTGATTGTTAACCTACAGGTTGAGGGTCTCAAGCCTTGAGCCTATCCTTATTAGGGCAGCCAGTATATTACTAGCAAGTTTAGAGCCAACCTCTTCCCCACCTGCAGCTTTGGAATCGGCATTACTCCTGCTGGTCCAGGTCAGGTATGTCAGCCAGCACCCTTGACAACCCTGGCTCCCTCTGCCCAGCCCTCCATCTAACCTTTCAGATGTTATTAGTTTGACTCCCAGGGTTGACCTTTGACCCCAATCCATTTGGCTGAATCTTAAACAAACTTACCACCTGGTACCTAAATCACAGATTGCTACTCTCCATTCCCTTTAGATCATGGTTCAGTCATCAAGCTCATGTTTGCAATGTGAAATTTGTCCCCTCTCAGTCCACAGAGGGCTATCTTTCCTGGTCATGTGCTCCAATTCTGTCCT
Organism: Geosciurus inauris; assembly: GCA_004024805.1. Taxonomy (NCBI): domain Eukaryota; kingdom Metazoa; phylum Chordata; class Mammalia; order Rodentia; family Sciuridae; genus Geosciurus; species Geosciurus inauris. The sequence continues at coordinate 40,411 of PVHX01011157.1, read as the reverse complement.
GGTGCATCTCCAACTTGTCCATGTGTGGTGGTACTGAGCTGGCTTCCAAGAGTGTGGCTCTGGGGGAAGGTGTTTGGGAATTCAGATGCAAACACAGCAAAGCTGGGCTGTCCTGTCTGGGATCCTTTAGTGAGCCAACAGCAGGCACTCACTGCTTTATTTATTCATACAACAAATGTTCATCACATAGTCCAGTGCTTCTGAAAGTTGAACATGCATACTGATTACCTGTGGATCTTATTAAGATGCAGGGTCCAGTTCAGTATGGCTGGGATAGGACTCGAGATTCTGCTTTTTTAACAAGCATCCATGTGCTGTGTGTGTTGATGTGTTGTAATCCAGAGTTTGATTAGCAAGGGATATAGGAACTCAAAGAATAAATGAAAACCTGAATCAAAGTTTTGAATAAAAGTTTCAGTTTAGATAGAAGAGAGAAGTACAGTGTTACTGGGATTATTGGTAAATGACAATAAATCAAACTCTTTAGCCTTTGACAATCGAGTCTTCCCTATTATAGTCTCATTATCTATCTTTTTTTTAAATATTTTTTTTAGTTTTAGATGGACATAATGTCTTTATTTTATTGCTTTTTGTACGTGGTGCTGAGAATTGAACCCAGGGCCTCACGCATGCGAGGCAAGCGCTCTACCGCTGAGCTACAATCCCAGCCCCTCATTATCTATCTTTTGGCCTTTGACTTATTTATCTAATTTCTTGCTAAGAAAATCAGAGCCAACTTCAGGCTAGCATTTCAACTACTTGATTTTTTAAGCCCGTTCCTTCTGAACCATAACCAAAATTTGCAATATTTCCTGCATAAGCATGGCTTTCTCTCTCTCTCTCTCTCTCTCTCTCTCTCTCACACACACACACACACACACAGAGGCATGCACACACATACCCAATGCCCACTTACTGGCATATTTGGCATATCAAATTACCTCGATTCCCCGAACCTACTGGAAGATGACATTTGTATGGCATTTCATGTCCATCTGGATTCACCATAACCCTAAAGAAACTCAAGACAGGTGAAAAAGGAACGTACTTAGAACATTATGCTGGAGACAAGGCCTCCCCCCACCCCCACCTCTCCTTTCTTTTATTCCTTCTTGCAGTTCTAGCTTAGTTTCTTTGCCAACATGGATTTCGCAGCCGGACGATGCCAGCACTCTTTTGTACCTTGGACAGTTCCTCTTTCAGTTCATAGCACACCGCGTGGTAGGGTCTGCTCTCTGAAGAAGGAACACACACAAGCAGCAATAAAAGGTAAGCTTTTTCACAGAGGTTGGCTGGGAGCCCATTCTCTGTTGATAATGGGAATCTTGCCTCGTGGAGAGCTCATTAGAGGGCCCCAAGGGTCCAAAGAAGAGGCTGGAATTGGGAGAGGGGATAATGATGTGTGGTGAAAATGTTAGGGCTGTCATTCCTATCTCACAGCTCAGCTCTCCACGTAATGAATGACTTGCCCTTCACTGAAACTTGCTGGGAAAGATGTGATTGCTTGCCTTCTGGCCCTGCACCTGCCTTTGCTATATTCCCATCTTAGACCACAGACATCAGAACCCCTGCTGTCATTCAGATCCAAATGTCCCCCAAAGGTTCATGTGTTGAAGCCAAGGTGTGGAACTTTAGGAGATGGGGCTTAGTTAAAGGAAGTAGGTCGCTGGGGGCATGTCGGTGAAGAGGAAATCTTGTTCCTGGCCTCTGCCTCCCCCCACCCCTCATTCTTCTTCCCCAGCAGCCATGAGTTGAGTGGTGCTGTTCCACCATATGATCTTGCCATGATGTTCTGCCTGTTGCAATTGGACCAAGGGACTGGACTGAGATCTCTGAAACTGTAATCCAATATATGTCTTTTTTTTTAAAAAAAAAGTTTATTTTCCTCAGGTACTTGATAACAACAATGGAGAGCTGACTAACAGAGTCAGACAGAAATTATGGAGACCTCTGGTTTCTCAGCTATGTTGATCTGTTGATCAGGACACACATTTCTGAAAGTAGAATTAAATGGAAGGGGGTATCACACAAAGCATCTTTAGCTTTGTTCCTAATACGCAACCCCACCATAAATTAAATTTCATCTCTTCTCTGTGGATTGGGGATAGTTCATCTGGCATACCATTTCAATTTAAACTGCCATAAACTTGAACTCAGCTGAGATCACAAATGGAAAATGCCCATGCCTCATGGCCACAATGTAGCAGGGTTTAGGAAACAAACCAAAGATACTCAACAACTTTCTGAATAGGCAGCAGCTGGCTACAGAGTTTCAATGTCCTGTTACCCAGTACAGCTTTAATAGGCATTCCAGGGCAGAATCTGCTCCCTGCAAGAAGCTGATACTCCCATGAGGTAGGGTCGCCCCATCATGGACTTTATTGCAGGGAGTTCTCAGACTGAAGCCTTCTAAAGCTCCACTTTAAAGGTCCACTAACTTGTCTAAGGTCACATAATTTCAAACTTTAGAAGAACACAGACTGGGGGGAGTGCTCAGGTTGAATTTGGAAGGAGATACTGGGAAAATCATACTGAATCAGTAATGGCTTCGGCTGGGATTGTTTCTTTTCTTTTTGGTGATGGTGGGGATTGAACCCAGGGCCTTGTGCATGTGAAGCAAGCACCATACCAACTGAGCTTTATCCTCAGCCCTTGGGATTGTTTCTTGAAGGCACATTAGCTTCTCACAGTGGCTTGTGATCATGCAACATTTTCAGCTTCTCACTTGGATAATAATGTTCAAAAATGAGAAGATTTTAAGAATGCCATTATTATCTATTCATCATAAAACAATTCCTTTCAAGAGTGTAAATTTTTAATGCACCTATTTGATTTTTATTCCCCTTCCTCTAGGGGGAAAAAGAATATACAAACATAGACAAAGGAAAAATTAAAATGTTTACAATCTTTCTATTCAGAACTGATTCTAGGCTTATAATGTTCTTATGATTCTTGATACATGCTTTCTATTCTGATTTTTTTTCACTTGTCCACACAATATGGGCATCTTTATATGTCTTGATCGACACAAGGTTTCCACAAACTGGCCCAAGGCCAAATCCTGCCCAGTATGTTTTGGAAAACAAAGTTTTATTTGAATGTAGCCAGGCTCATTCATTCATATATTGCCTTTGGCTGTTTTTGAGTTACAACAGCAAAACTGAATTGCTGCAACAGAGACAACCTGACCCCTGAAGTCTAAAATGTCTACGATTTTTGACATTTAGAGAAAGAATTGTCTGGGCTGTAATGGGCATCATCATGTTTAACATTTGAGCAACATTTAATTGCAGTATATCATACCATTATTTATTGTCAGTCCCTACTGAGGGACATTTAAGATGCTGTCTATTTAAAACAATATTTACATTGTTTCCTATTATAAGAAACACTGGCTTAAACATTCTTATCTTTGACTAAATCTTTACATTCCTTTAGGAAATAGTCCAAGGATTAGAATTTACTGGGGTTAAGGAATTTATTTTTACTCTATTTTCCTAAAGAGATTTTGGTAACCATTGCTGTTTTTTCCCCATCTTGTGCTAAGAGCAGGGGCAGAAGGCTTGCTTCTCCCATAGTTTCTCTTGCTTATTATGTGAAAAGCTATACTTCCACAACAGGAGAATTTAAAACCACATAGACCACCTCCTGGAACATGGCAGTGGGGCACATTTCATTACAAAGCTCCAAGTTTGTAGCCTTGGGAATTTCCAGACACAGAGACTGAGAAGTGTTCCATGCTCCCATAATTTTGTCCTATAGTTCAACTTATACCTTAGTCTTCATAAATAAGCCTTTATTTAAATATCCAGCTTGTGGAGGCAGTTAAGAGATGACTGGTGTGGTTTGATTGGGTGTTGATATTACATCTTTAATGAGTTTGTTATACCGATGGTGAATCATTAGTGATAGCCTTTTAGAGTTTAAAGGCTGGCCTTTTCAGATACCTCTCCTGGGGTGATGGAGGCCATCATGGGTGGAGTCTCACCTGTTGTGTTCTGTTTCAGGTCTCTTTAGCCAGGATCTGAAGTGGTCTGCTTTGCTTCTGCCTAGCATTGGATCCAAGCCCTAAGTTCCTCAGAACCTCATTTATAACCTAATATATGTGGGGCATTTTATCTAAAGTAACTTCCATCTCTCCCCATGATGCAGGGAGGAAGGCTAAAATATAAAACCGGAATGAGTGAGAGCATCTATCCCACCTCTTCATTTCTCAACTGTATCCTAAAAACATATGTGGAGAAGCATACACTGTACACACACACAACACACACACCCCTAACATTGATAATCTCAAAGATCTTACTTGAAAAGATCATTCAATTTTATATCTGATTTTGTTTTTCTTTTTGGTGTGTGGAATAACCTTGTGCTACATTTAATCTTGGAGTGACTAGCTCCACTACTCTTTTATGGGCCAATAGAAATAGTGAATTCTCAACCATTTAAGGTCTACTAAAATAACTTAGAGAATTAATACAAAGGAGTGCAATATAAATTACCAAAGTACCAATACACATAACAACATGGATGAATTTAAAAAGCATTGTGCTAAATGAAAAAAGCCAGACAAAAATGAGCATATGCCATAATGAGTCCATTTATAGGGAATTCTAAAATAATGATAGGAAACAGATCACTGGTTTTATTTAGAGGACAGGAATGGAGTGTGATTGCAAAGGGGCATGAGGTAAGTTTTTAGAAAGATGAGTATCTTCTATGTTTAGATTGTGGTGGTGATAATACAAATGTATGCATTTGTTAAAACATATGGAATTATACTCTTCAAATAGGAATTTTGTTTTGTGTATATTATAATTTAATAAAGTTTTTTAATACAACACCAGATACATAGAGATAAAAAAAATGTATGGATTGACTCATGAGTGTCTGCCTGGAATATTCGAGTGGGCTATGGTGCCACTGGACATGAAAAAATATCACAGGAGAGGAGCAAATTATGGGAGGTGGTTGGGAGGTACAGGAATTCAATTTGGGGGATATGAAATGGAGAGATGTCCAGGTGGAGGGTCCAAGTTTTGGAGTGTTTATTAAGAGTTTGAAATTGTTGGTGCATTGGTGAGGGTAGAAACTGCCAACATGCATGAACATGTTCAATGATATTGGAGAAATAGAGAGGCAAGAGGCAAGAATCCATTCTTGGGAATAGCTCTGATAAAATTGCGAGTCTAAATTTTAGATCACTGCACTCACAGTGTGGTCCATGGGCCAACAACAATGGCACCATATGAGCAATGCAGAGCAATTTAGAAATGCAGAATTTGGGGCCCTACTCCAAATCTATGGAATCAGAATGAAAATCTGCATTTTAAGATCATTCCAGAAAATTCTCAGGCATATTAAAGTTTAAAAAATGCTACTTTAGATCAACTAAGTCCTATCCTTTACTTCTACCAATTTCTAGAGGTGAGTAGAGAAGGGCTGTTATAAAACCCAGGATTGCATTATGGCATCAAAATTGTTTTTCATTTTTAGTTAAAAATGCTAAGAGAACTAAGAGATGTAATTTCCATGTTCTCTGTTTATTCAACAGGAGGCAGTTACTCCTGGGAAGCTGTAAAGTTTTATTCAGACTGGAGAGAATATTTTTTAACCACATACAGAGAGAGACAAGTCTTATTTCATTAGAAACTATGTGAGAGTTATTTAGTTTCTTGCTTTTGTATAAAAAAAAGACCTTTATTTGCCCAAAACACAAAAATACTCCTCATCAAAATCTGCAAACAGTCTGTTCAGAACTTTGAGTTCTGAGAAGCTGAGAATGCATTATACCACCTGTCACTGGATTGACCTGCGGTGTTTCTGCAAATGCAGTCGCTGGTCTGACTCCATTTCTGGGAAAGACAGATACATAAGTAGATAGGATAGTTATGTAGGTTACTTCATGTCTGAGCTTGGCTATTGCTGGGCCTTGAGATGGGAGGCTAGCCCAGGGCATTTGGCGTATTTGCTTGCTGATTGAGATTTAAGAGTTTTTTGGTGAATCAGTATTAAAATGTAAGTATAGCTCAGTGGTGGGGCACAACCTTAACATGTGAGTCCCTGAATTCAATCTCCAGAAACAAAAACTAAAATGAGGAAGCTGAAGAAGAAGACATGGCATATGGTTAAGTGCCTGGGCTTTGGCAATTGCCAGACCTGAATTAATCCCAGGTCTCCCAGGTATTTGCTTTGTTTCCCACCTCTCTATACCCAACTCTATTTTTTTCATCACTAAAATGGGTCATTATGAGGAGAAATGCAGTAATGAATTGGAAACCTTTCTGTAAACTTTGAGTGATAGACAGTATCTGGATTATAAAGCACTATGCAGATTACCATGAAGTGGCTTCATAGGAAACAGAAAGAGGCTGCAATTCATGTTCATGTCTCCTAGCATCTCCTCCTTTTACCCCCCACTCATAGTCAGGGCCACCATGACTGCATCCTCCTCAGAGGCTCCACCATATGGTCCTCTCTGTGAGTGGTACCTCTTGGGGCGTGCGGTGCCTCACCTGCATGACCATGTACTGCTACTCTGCACACATTCCCTTTTGACCATGATACCATGTTCTGGATTTGGGTTCCAGGGTTCTATTACTTTTTCTCCCTTCCATTCTACAAATATTGTTGTACATTTGTAATCTAATCTTTCTAATTAAGCAGGGGACTCACTACTTTTTGCATAGAGAAAGGACAAGAAAAATACCTGAGAGTTCTCAAGCTTGGCCTTGATTCCACAGGAAACATTTTCCTCTCCAACATTCATCCTAAGGGAAAGTTGAGCCTATGCAAAAAGAACATGGGTGATTTCCTAAGACTCCCACTTTGGGGGATGTTCTGAATCATGGGGTTCTGTTCTTTGCTTACAGTTCCCTTGCCTCATTGTTTGGGCTCTATCGTGTAATTTTGGCCAATGGACGTTAATTGGACATGTTGCAAGCAGTGGTTTTGTATGTATTTGTATGAAGGGTCTTTTCCCTTGTATTTTTACCATTTTCTTGAGAAAAAACACCCTGACGACCCTGCTGGCCCATGAAGAATGAGGGAGACAGGAGGAAAGCTGTTTTTTTTGCAGCTTGAAGGAGGCCCAGCCAAGCCCAGCCTTAGTTGGTTGGATCTCAGTTTAACTACAACCATTGTTGTTTTAAGCCACTGAATAGTGGGTGGTATTCAACACACCCCATTTTTGACTATTACCTGTTCTTACAATCAAGTGATCCTGCCACTTTTTCACCTTCCCTGATACCATGTTTCCTTTCATATCCAGCACAGATCCTGTGGTTCATCACTATGATTGCTACTCTACATTCATGCTTTAGCATTATCACCTGGAAAACCTCTATCTTAATTGTACCAAGCTGCCACTCAAAATCACCTTGCACCAATGGAGCTGAACCTGGTCAGAGACAAACACACCACCACACTGTGCTAGCTGGTTTTACCAAACTCCAGTGCATCCTTGGTGCTGTCCAGCAGTACCACCACTACATTGGACTAAGCTCGTTAGTGTTATTAGTTATTTTTTACTTATTCCACTTTCATTAATTATCACTTATTTTCACTCTTCTTAAACTTTCAGCAGCTCCTCCCCATCCTGGCTCTCTGAAATGACTTTGCTTCCTCCTTCATTAAGCAGCTACAAACAGCCAGAAGAGGATTTTCACTTGCTTTCATTGCCAAATCTACCCAAAGCCTTGCATCAAGGTCCATCATTCCATCTCCCCTTCTACTCCCAGGGCCAGATTGTTCTAGAATGTTCTTGCTTTTACAGACATCTTCTTCTTTATCCACTAGATCTATCTCTTCTCATATATTCACAGAAAACTGCTCCAGGAAACTGTCTTCTCTCTCTCTCTCTCTCTCCCTTCCATTATTAGTTTCCCCTTTCTTCAAGATCATTCCCACACATATAAACATCTTCCATCTTAACAAAGACTAGTTAAAAAAATGTCTTTTAATTCCACATAGTATGCAGCTACCAAATCATTTTTCTGTTCCTCTTGTAGCAAAATTTCTTGGGAAAGTTGTCTACAGTTGCTGTCTTACTTCTTCTCCTCCCATTATTTCTTAAACCTATTCAGGTTCTCACCTCTTTTGTACCATCAAAACTTTTCTTGTCAAGATCACCAGGGATCTCCATGCTACTTAATCCAGTGACTCGTGGTATTGGTCAGCTTTCCATGACTGGAACAAAATACCTGAGATAATCACCTTATAATGACAGAAGATTTATTTTGGCTCAGTTTCTAAGGTTTCAGACCATGACAGATTTGTCCTGTTGCTTTGGGGCTATCACAGCACAGCACATCATATCAGCAACATATGAGTGAGGAGGGCCATTTACCTATAGCTACATATGAAAGAGTAGAAGAGGAAAAGACTGTAGTCTCATAATCCCCTTTGAGAGCATCTCTTACTGGGCCCAATCTCAAAGTTTCCACCAGCTCTCAATAGTCCACCTGGAGACAAAGCCCTCAACACATGGGGCTTTGGGAGACATTCCAGATCTGAGCTACAAGCATATGTGGATCACTCTCTCATGCTTGAAACATCCTCTTCACTTGGATTCTATGATCTGATTTTCTTCCTACCTGCTTGTTTACTCTTGTTCATGTTATTAGCTGATGCTTTTTTGTTCTTAGGACCCCAAAGTGTTGGAAAACCTGGGGGTCCAGCAACTTCTCTTGCCTATCTATGTTCATATCCTCCTTTAGATACCACTCATAAGCTCATATACTAATGACTACCAACTTTATAACTCACCCACGCCTCCCCTCTCAGCATAGGACTCTTCTGTGTAACTGAGTAACTCCATGTCAGTGTGTACTGGGCATCTCAGTTATTCCATGTCCCTTAGTTATCTTGCTTTTCTGCTTCTTAAACCTCCTCTTAGAGCCGGGTGCAGTGGTGCATGCCTGTCATCCCAGCACTTTGGGAGGCTGAGACGGCAGAATTGCAAGTTCAAAGCTAGCCTCAGCAATGGCGAGGTACTAAGCAACTCAGTGAGACCCCGTCTCTAAATAAAACACAAAATAGAGCTGGGTATGTGGCTCAGTGGTCGAGTGCCCCTAAGTGCAATCCCTGGTATCAAACAAAACAAAACAAAATAAAAAAACCTCCTCTTGAAATGAAATCTTCCACAACTCAGTGAATGCCAACTCTGTTCTTTCTGTTTCCCAAACTTCAATTTTTTGTCATCCTATGCTTTTCTCTTCCTCACATCTCAAGTCCTTCACATCCTCAACGAATTCTGCTGGCTGTGCCTTCAAAACATGTCCAGAATCTCATGCCATGCTATCATTTACTCCTCGAGCTCCAGATTCTGCTCTCTCTCTAGCTTTATCACAATGGGTTCCTAACTGGTTTTCTACTTCTTCCTCACCTTCCTCTGACACCATGGTGTGGATGCACCATAGTGTCCACACAGCAGTCACAGTATTCTTTTTTATTAATTCCAATAACATTTTATTCAATATCATTTGCCAACATGAAATTAATATAAACTGTAATGAGATTATTTTTTAAATTTTTTGACACATACATAAATGGAGTATAATTTCTCATTCTTCTAGTTGTGCATGATGTAGAATCACACTGTTCGTGTAGTTATATATGTACATAGGGAAATAATGCCAGATTCACTCTACTGTCCTTCCTACCCCCATGCCCCCTATCTCCCTTTAATCCCCTCTACTTAATCCAAAGTAACTCTATTCTTCTCTAGACACCACCCCCCGTACCCCTACCTTGTGAATTAGCATCTACGTATCAGAGAAAACATTCAGCCTTTGTGTTTTTTTGGGATTGGCTTATTTTGCTTAGTATGATATTCTCCAGCTCCATCCATTTACCCACAAATGCCATAATTTCATATAAGAGGTGAGTCGGGTCATGTCACTTATCTGCTTAACCATCCCCCCCCCCAAGATTTTTATCTCTTTTGGAGTAAAGGCCAAAATCTTTAGGGGCCCTACATTATGAGAACTCCTCTTCTCCTCATCTCTAAGCTCCCTCCTTTCTGGCTAACTCCAACCCACCCACCTTGGTCTCCTTTTTATGCATTTCATTTGCCTCACTAGGTCTTTTCTGTGCCCTTTACATGTGCAATCCCCCTGCCTGGAGTGTTTTTCCCCAGGATTGCTGCTCATTCCCTCATCTCTTTTAAGCCTCACATTAGTAGTGGGGCCTCTTCTGACCACCCAACTAACAACACCCACTCTGAAGTCCAGCACCCATAGCAGAACAGCAGGTCAGCAGCTTGTTATGAACAGGAAGTGCTGAGCAGCCTCTGTGCTGTGGGAATGCTGCAATGTGGGAACACAAGAAAGGAAAATGATTTCTTTTCTTTTTCTTATTTTGGTACTGGGGATTGAACCCAGGGGTGCTTAACTCTGGAAGAACATCCCAGGCCTTTTATTTTTGGTGATGGTGGGAGTGTGTGCCAGGGATTGAACTCAGAGGTACTCAACCACTGAGCCCCATCCCCAGCCCTATTTTGTATTTTGTTTAGAGACAGGGTCTCACTGAGTTGCTTCGTGCCTCACTGTTGCTGAGGCTGGCTTTGAACTTGTGATCCTCCTGCCTCAGCCTCCTGAGCCACTGGGATTACAGGTGTGAGCCACCATGCCTGGCAGGAAGAGCATTTTGACCTTAGGAAAGAGAATCAGAAAAAGGGGGCGGGGGTAGTTCCAATAACACTATACCTGCTGTGTGAGTAAATCACTCAATTTTTTTAAAAAATAGAATTTAATTATTTATATATTCTAATTAGGTATATATGACAGCAGAATGCATTTTGATTCATTGTATACAAATGCAGCCCAACTTTTCATTTCTCTGGTAGTACACAATGTAGCATCACATCATACATGCAGTCATATATGTACTTAGGGTAATGATGTCCATCTCATTCTACCATCTTTCCTGCCCCATGACTTCTCCTCTTCCTTCCCTCCCCTTTGACCAAAATTTCTCCATTTTTCCATGTCCCTCCCCTTGTGGATCATTATTCACTTATCAGAGAGAACATTCAGCCTTTGGTTTGTGGGGATTGGCTTACTTCGTTTAGCATAACATTCTCCAACTCCATCCATTTACCTGCAAACACCATATTTTATTCTCTTTTAATGCTGAGTAATATTCCATTGTGTATATATACCATGGCTTCTTTATTCCTTCATCTATTGAAAGGCATCTAGGTTGGTTCCACAGTTTAGCAATTGTGAATTGTGCTGCTAGAAACATTGAAGTGGCTGTGTCACTGTAGTGTGCTGTTTTTAAGTCCTTTGGGTATAGATCGAGGACTGGGATAGCTGGGTCAAATGGTGGTTCCATTCCAAGTTTCCAGGTTTTCTAAGGAATCTCCATACTGCTTTCCAGATTGGTTGCACAAATTTGCAGTCCCACCAGCAATGTATGAAATCACTCAACTTTTCAAAGCTTCAGTTTCCTCATTTGTAAAATGAAAGTTTTATTTCATGCAGCCATTAAGGTCCCTTCTAGATACAATTGTGAATGTCTTAACAGTGTCTCCATGAGCTTGTGGAGAAGAAACAGAAGCAATTTATTAAATCATCTATCTTTATTTTGAAATTTGCATCTTAAGGGATGCCAACCAAGGCAGATGGATTTTGACAGGTTATTCAGGTGTAGCACTAAGACATGGGATGCTATGCTGAGAGAACATCTGGGGGGGAGGAGGATTGTGGGATGCTGGGATCTGACCAGACAGTGTGTTTGTTTTACAGTTCACCTCAGGATAAAATTATTGTCACACACAGTATGCTATTGGTTAGAGATGCAGTGCAGTTAGGAGTTATGGGTGCAAGGATTGGGTCCAGTTTCCTTGGGTTTGGGTCTCAGTTGTGTCACGTATGTGAGGCACTTAACTTCTCTGTGCCTTTGTTTCCAAATCTGTAAGAGAAGGATGACAATAAGATCTTACTCATAGGACATTTTGAGTTTCAATTCTTTTAATGTTTGTAAAATTCTCAAAACCATTCTTTGTATATGCTGAAGAGCTTCATTAATGTTAGTTGTTATTATCCTCCATAATTTTGCTGCAGGGCTGGCTTTATTATTCTGTTTTATAGAAGAGAAGGCCAACTTTCCTGGAACTAATTATTCCAGAGCTAAAACTAGGGTTTGGGTCTTCTTAATGTTTTTTTTTTTTTTCCTTTTCCGCTTTGATTTCTGAGGGATGAGGGCTTATTTTAAAGTATTCCTTTATAAATGCATATTGAGGATCTACTCTGAGCCAGGCATGCTGTGGGCTTTCTGGGAGTAAAGAAAAGAATGAGACAATCTCTTCTTTGAAGTTGGAATAGAGAAAACTTCAGTCATGTCAGGCCCTTAAAGAGGAGACCTTGCTTTATTTTCCTTTGAAATCCAAGTCCTACTGAGAGGTAAGAAACAACACAGAGGCATTCTGAAAATGTATGTGGAAGTAGACCTGGGTGTATGAGGGGGGGAGAGAGAGAGAAGACACATCATTGCAACATATTCTTGACCACGCTCCCCCTTCAGCTATCTTTCCCCACCCCTTTACTCTTTTCTGATAGTTCCTCTTTCTTACAGAGTAACTATCAAGTCCTTCACAAATTGGCTTTTCTACCACATCTCCAATAATTCTAGTCTTATTATTATGTTTTCTGCTGCTATAACAAAATACCTGAGCCTGGGTACTAAATAAAGAAAAAAAAGTTCATTTAGCTCATTGTTTTGGAAGCTGGAAATACAGAATCATCTTCTGGCTTCTGGTGAGGAACTCATGGCAGATGGCATCACAATGGTGGGAATATGTACAAAAGAGATCATATGGTGCCAAATTCAGTGGCCAGATTCACTGGCCAGGGTCACTCTTTTTTGTAATAACCTGCTCTTATGGAAACTAACTGGGGTCCTGCAAGAATTACATTCATCCCTTCTGAGGGCATGCCCCCAATGACTTAATTACCTCCCTTTAGGTCCTATCTCTTAAAGATTCTACCATCTCCCACATTGCCACATAGGGGGCCAAGTTTTTAGCACATGAACATTTGAGGGGACATAATGAAAGCCAATCTAAACCATAGCATAACCCCTCTAAATTGAGCACTTTTTCTTGAGCACAATGTAATAAAGCTGTCTCTTATCCTCTGCCTGATGTCTTTACCTACTAGTTGTCCTTCAAGGAAGGCTCAATTTACACGCCTCACCTTGTAGCTGATGATGTCAGCATCTCAGATGTATCACCAGGCACCTTTCTCTGTGCATCAGCCTGATTTCCAACTGCTAGTGTCTATGAGAGCTAGTGTCTATGCTGTAGAGCTCTTTATGGCTGCAGCCATTCTGTCCATGCAAGGTTCGCAGCAAATACAGGGGAATTTCCTTATTGTTCCTCTTCCTGGCCTCCGCAATCCTCACCAATAACCAGCAGAATGGCTTTTGGGCTGAATAACTCTAAGGTTGGACACTGGCTCCCAGGTACTCCAGCAGGATTGATCCCTTGATAAAAACTTTTTATTAGTTTCCTTCCTTTTCTAGTCTCGCTTCTTATTTTCCTACTGGTGTTTCTTGGGAATCACTTCTAAAATAAATGACTTGCCCTCAAATCCTTATCTTAGGATCTGTTTTCGCTCCTCTCTGATTTTTGAGAACTCCTCAGGAAAAATAATCTCTTACCTACGTATTTTTATATAACATTAGAATATATCTCTGGTATGGCATTTATCACAATTTATTGTAATCATTATTTATGTGAGCTGGTGGAAACAAAACCCATGTCATTTCAATCCATGTAGCCCCCTCACCTACTGTGTACTTGCCACATAGTAGGCACTCAAAAACCATTGAATGTAAGTATTTTGGATTTCCTTCTCCTTCTCTGACCAGTGCTTCCTCTATTCTGGCAGGGCTGGGATCCATTAACTATCTTCCCTCAACACCTATTTGTGCCAGCATTTTCACTGAGAGCTGGTGATATTATTCTAAGATTCCCTGGACTTCCACCAGCATAATAAGGAGCAGCTATTGAAGAATTAGAGAGGTCCAAAGGTTAACCAAATTTGTAATTATAAAAAGTTCAGCCCAATAGAACTTGGGGAGTTGTGAATGTTTGTAAGATGATTACTAAGCAGAAAGGTTGGGCTAATGAGGATTGGGCCCATGATCCAGGGAGGCAGGAAATTTGCCAAGATGAGTGGATGTAAATTTCTAAGTCATGCTGGGTCTCTGGGGTTCAACCTGCAATATGGAGTTAGAGAGGACATCACTCTAACCCTTAGAATAAAATAAAGGCACACAGAATATGAGGCCTCAGCTTTTCTTGAAGTCACAAGATAACTAAAGTTTCAGAGCAACCAGCTCACCAAAAATCTGGGAATAGGCAGGAACCTATGGGGTGTTTAGTGCTAGAACCAATAAGAAGAATGGCACTAGCATGTTTGGTGAATTGGTGTAGCCCACGTGTGGGCCAGTGGGACAGGATGAGGCTCTTAAGGAGCACAGGGAGCTTTTATGCCCTGGTGGAGGATATTCTCTTCTAAACCCACCAAGAGTTCCAAGAAAAAGTCCATCTTGGTGCTGGCCAAGGAGAGACCAAAAGTAGTTGCTGTGGGAGAGGCACAAAATTTCACTTAGGCCCTGTTCCCTGTCTCTCCTTTGGAACAAAAACCCTAATCTGGAGTGAAAATATGGAGATTATTGACCTGGGGCACTGGTGGCAATCCATGGCACCTGTGGGAAGGAAACAGAAAAAAAGACAAAGCAAAAGCCTGGGGCAGGAAAAAGAGAAGAGAAGGAACTGCAGTATTTGGTAGTGCCAAGAAGTAGGATTGTGTTCAGAATATGGTGAGGACATTTTAAAAGGACATGAGAGCCAAACTGACAAACCCCCAATGGCACCAAACTGGGACAATCTTAGCAACAAAAATATTAACAAGAGTGGATAATAAAATAATATCATGATGATATAATAATCTTTAAATAAAAAACTGGGGAAGGAGGGACAGCTCTTCTTTACTGAACACTCCCAGTGAATAAATGTAGAAGGGATGCAGGAAATAGAAAATCCTTGCTAGAATGCTTTAGTCATCATTGTTACAGCAAGACAAGAGTCATGGAACCATGCTGAAATTAATGGATGAAGTTCAAGGAAAAACAGGACATTTGAAGGACATTTGAATAGCCTCAAACTATCCCCCCCATGACATTTATCGATTGTAAAGGCATTAGTTGAACGCCTGATGAAATCCAAATAAAATCTATAGTTTAAGTTTAGGTAAAAGTATTGGATAAATGTTAATTTCTCAGTTTTGGTGATTGTACAATGATTATATAAGTTGGTACAATCATGGAAATTAGATGCATGATATACAGGAATTCTATTTTTTGCAAGCTTTTTTGTAGATCTAAAATTGTCTCCAACTAGAAATTTTTAAAAGCCTGCTGAAAGTCATGTCTACACCCTTTTTACAACTATCAAATTTTTATTCACTGAAAAAATATTTGAAAAAAAGGAAGAATATAATCAGTATTTGTATTTGGTTGATAAGACCAGAGAAATTGAAATAATGTTTTGAAAAAATTCCAATTATTTCTCTTGATTCTCAAAAAATTATCTGATATAGCATGATTATCTACGCTATTTCACAGAAGAGCAAATAGGCCCAGAGGTCAAGTGTCTTATGCAAGTGTACACAGAAACCAAAAGGAAGATTTCCTCCAGATGAACCTAGATTCACTTACCCCAAGCCCATAAATAATTATACTATTTTTCTTTCTTTTTCTACTTCTCTCTCTCCCTTGTTATCTTTGTTCCTCTTTTGGATGATATAGTTATATTACCTTTGTAGTGTGAAGAAACCATAACACAATATAATAAAAAAGAAATGAAATCTAGTGTCTGAAGACAGTAAAACTCTGTTACCAAGTGAAAGGGGGGAAAAATGAAGTTCTAGTCCTGGAGTTTCATATGTGGATGGCAGGCTGCAGCTAGTTGCATTTCTTAAAACTTTGGAGAGAACTACTGGGCTTGCAGATAAGGACCTGCTCTGTTTCTCTTTTTCTCCTGTTTTAATGCTTACTGATGCTTTAACCCTAGGATGTAGTAGAACTATACTAAATAAGAATTCTTATTTATTTTTTTTCTTGGAGAGGGGATGACAAACACTCAAAAAATCTGATGAAAACCAGGTATGGTGGTGCACGCCTGTCATCCCACCACTTTGGGAAGTTGAGACAGCAGAATCCCAAGTTCAAAGCCAGCCTCAGCAACAGCGAGGTGCTAAGCAACTCAGTGAGACCCTGTCTCTACATAAAACACAAAATAGGGCTGGGGATGTGGCTCAGTGGTCGAGTGCCCCTGAGTTCAATCCCTGGTATCAAAAAAAAAAAAAAAAAAAAACCTGATGAAAATTATTTCAATTCTCTCCAGAGAAATATATATGTAAAATGATGCAACAAGACACCTTTCTTTCAAGACTAGGCCTCACAAAGATCTAGAACAATATAATAGATGTCCATTTCTACACATCTCAGTTGAGTTGCCAGGCCATATGTGTAGGACAAGCTGTGAAACTGGATCTTCCAGTGTAGCCATCACTTATCCATAATCCTACCCAAAAGAAATATGGGAGACACATGAGTAACCAAGTTTTCCAGTGGTAGTTCTTCTCAAAAAAGCAAAAAACAAACAAACAAACAAACAAAATACCCCCAAACCAAGAAGAAATCTTAATAATACATTTATTTGTTTGTTTGTTTTGGTAGTTGGGATTGAACCCAGGGGGGCTTTACCACTACAGTCCCAGCATCTTTGTATTTATTTATTTTTATTTTGAGAATGGGTTACACTAAGTTGCTTAGGGCCTTACTGAGCTGCTGAGGTTGGCCTTGAACTTGCGATCTTGTGGTCTCAGCTTTCCCTGCTGATGGGCTTCTAGGTGTGCACCAACCACCATGCCTTTTACTAGTACATTTTATTTTGTCTAATATGTGCAAAAATATGATAATTGCAACATGTTTTCAGTATAAAAGTTATTAAGGAGATATTTTATTCTTGAGGGGTTTTTGTCCCAAGTCTTCAAAATCTGGTTTGCGTATTATACTTACAGACATCTCAATTTGGCCCAGTCACATTTTCACTGCTTTTAAAAAGCCACATGTGCTTAGAATTTGTCAGTGTAGGTATGCAATCTATGAAAAGGTAAAAGTTGAAAAGGCCTGGTGAGGAGAATTTCTCTGGAGAAAGTGGATGGCTGTGGCATTGGCCTCTGTCAACCCCCCACAGGCAGAGCGAGGGGCTGCAAGGGTTTTCCTCCAAGAACTTGGTGTACATCACCTGTAGCTGGTACAACGTAAAGTGTGTGATTCCCACCTGATAGAGAGCAGGAGTGAAGGAAAATGGCTGGCGCTGCTCTCCTGGAGGAAGCACAAGGTCAGAGACCAAGAGCAAGGCTGTGTGAACTTGGGGCAAGTAGACCTGCAGGAAGGAGCTGGCTGGTGCTTCCTTCAAAAAGCTCTTCCTCTTAGGCATCTGTGGTCCGGGAGGCTGGATGTGTCTTTTGAGATGCTGACATGGTACAAAAGCAGGTAGCAGGAAGAAAGTTATCACCTATCTTGAATGATGACCTCAGAAGGGGAGTCTCTAAGATGGTCCAAGGTAAAGGATGAAAGTGCTACCGGGACAGGGATTTATGTGTTTTGTTTCATATTCAGGTGCCTAAAATAGTGCTCAGGAAGTGATAGATAATTTTGCTGTATTGTGTTCATGCTTCGTAATGATTCAGATGAGAATGAATCCTCTGGTCCCCTAGCCAGATCACCCCAGGACCATATAAGTCTGTCCTTTGCCCTGCTCCCTCTCCCCTTGGTCTTGAGTGAACAGACAGAGGAAACTCAGCTCCTGAAAGTCCTAAAGCTGGGGGAGAACAGAACCTCTTTTGAACTCAGTTTGTTCATCTTTAGAAATGTGTGTAATACTCTATGCCTGGTAGAGTTGTGAGATCAATCAAGATAAACGAATTGGTGATGCCTTCTGTAACACTTGGCAAATGCTGTGCTCAAAAAACATAATTTTTCTTCTTTCCTGCTTATCTTTTTCCAGTTTATAGATTGCAAAACTGTCAAGCAAACCTGGGCAGAGAGATGCCTAGTCTTGGGTTGTTAAACACATGACTGAAGGCTATATGATTAAGGGCAAATCGGTCTATGTCACAGTTTGAGCATCCTGAAAGTCCTTTTGAAAGGACCTGTGACCTTCATGTCTTTCCCTCTGACAATTCCCTTTAGCTAAAATTCTAAAATGCTGCCCTGGGCCCAAATGCACCCGCCTTACCTGCAGCCTTTGGTTTCAGATTTTTCATTGGTAGCAGTAACACGACCTCAGAATCTAACCCTTCTCTCTTCTAAAAGGCTTATGCAGGCCAAAATCGGAGAGTAACAGCCACGTCCTAGAGCCGCACTGTGTGTCATCACACTGTTTATATCTTCATGCAACTCAAACAAGGGTCTACAGGTCACAGCAGCAGGAGATGTCTGCAGCTTCTATCAGAACAGCCATGATTTATGCTGTTTTGTGAGTTTTAAATGAAATGAGATAATGCTTGTAATATTCTTAGCACACTTCCTAGCTCATGATAAATGCTCTAAAATATGAGGTTCACTTTTTAATGGAATTTCCCAGTCTCTGCACCACAGATAGGGTATCCGCTGTCTGGGTGGAATATTTGCTGCTACCTAAGTTTCCTTTCAAGGATGAGGCAAGGGGGAGGTCTGATTTATGCGGCGAGAACATTAGTATGGGGTGCCACCTGCTTTCTCAGGCTGGGCTACACATCTAGCTAAAGATGGTTTATTTTACATATTTATCACTGAAGCTTTTACTTTCCCATAGTAGTAGGAATCAGTAAGTACATCCACCTGTGATTTTTTCATTACATTCTGTTTATAGATGTTTCTAGAACTTTGACAGGTTACCTACATCCAAAGCGTTTTAGTATTGATTTTAAATAGTAGAAGGAAAAAAATCGAGGAGTCTGGTCAGGTGCTAGCAAGCCTGTCTTCTGGCTTTCACTCTTCCTGTTGATGCCATCAGAGACATCCTGATGGCCACTGCTGTTGTGATAGCCTGCCTAGCCCTTAATTGCACTGCCTAAGCCACAGGAGGCTCACACTTGAGTTCTCAGCACATATCTTCTTGCAGGCATGCCAATCTGTTCAGGCACTGCTCCCACAACCCAGATACCATGCCAGGGAGGTTGGCCCTAGCCACATGTTCTGCTGGCACCAGATGGTAAGAAGGGACAGTGCGTTCCAGCTGAGGAAACAACAGGGGAAAAAGCATAACAGAGCAGAAACATGGCTCTTCTGAAGACCCTAGCACCACACTCTGGGCTGCTGAAGTGTTGCAAATTCCCAAGGACAGGGAGTAGAGGAAGAAAATACAGGGATGGTGGCAGGAGATTGGAGAGGTGGGTTGGTGGTGTGAGATAGTAAAGTCATTAAATGTTTGCCTAGCAATTTGAACTTTGTCTCATAGGTGATATGTTGACTGTAGAAGCTGGTCAGCCTGAGAGCAACAGGACTGTGATATTGGAAAAAGGGAGAGCTGAACTGGGGTAGCCACCGACATGGACGCTTGGGAAGGTGCTGCCTGGTAGAGCCACTCTGAGGGCCCCAGCTTGCAACTGGATTATGCTCAAGGCTGTGTCCTGGGCACCCCCTGAGGGCTTGGTGAAGAATGTGGCAATTATCTAAGCAGCTCTCAGATAGTTTGAGAATCCAATTATTGAGCACTAACTATATGCGAACTCTATGCTAGTTATTTATGATGCAGTATTTTCTTTTACCCCCCTCCCCCAGATGCCCCCAGGTGAGAAAAGTTGATTGATTTTTAATCAAATAATTAGAATATGATATAATTAGGCCTCTAATCTGTGGTGTATAAAGCATGTTGGAGGGAGGGGTCAGCAATGGAGTGTGTGTGAGACACTGTAAGATCTTCCCAGTGACTTCTCCTTTGGAAGCTTGACTTTGATTTCCATTGATCTCAATTTATGTTGACATCCTGAGAAATCTCATCATAAATTACCAACTATTTTTGTGCAAAGTGCTTCCCGTCCTGTTTAAGTGAAATAGTGTTTCTCAATCATGTAGAAGATGTGGACTTCTCAGGAAATTCAAACACATATTATTTTGTGAGTGTCTAGAACCTTATAGGCCTCTGAAGGACATGGATTTTATTCTATATGTGTGTTTTAACAAAGGGTTTACAAACTCAGATGTCAACAGGCACAGACAGGGACTGTGGAAGGTCAAGCAAGCAGGTGGGACCTGAGCGGAATGAAGGCCTCCATCCTTCGCTAGTGAGATAAATAGAATTTCTAGGATTTTCTATCCTTAGCAAATTTTAGCAATTAACTTTAAAAGTATTAAGATCCTGGATGGGCTAAATAAAGCATGTTTACAGGCCTAACATGGCTTTTGGTACCCTGTATAGGACCTCTGGTTTCTGTAGATTCTCCCATCACCTGCAAGAATCACTAAGGCATCATAGATGAGTACCAAACTAGAGTCAGAAAGGAGACCTGAGGCATGGCCTACATTCAGCAGGACTCTTCAGTCAACCTTGTGGTGACAACTTGACAAGGAGTGTTCCCCTCTAGCTCTGTTTCCCACAGAGCCCATCCTTCAGATGTTGGGTGGCCAGGTCTCTAGGGCAGTAGAGGTACTCAATGTCAAGGAAACTCCAGCTGTCCACTATGTCATTGGTGACAGATGGAACAACCAGGTAGTTTGAAGGGATGTGGTTTTCTTTTCCTCTGCATTTTTCAATCTTTTTGATGGTTGCCAATTAGTTTCACAGTTTTTAATCCTAGAGACAGGAATAAATCAAAGTGAAAGATTTCTGCTGGAAACCAGCCAAAGACTCTGGAAACCGTGGACTCAGTGATGATAAAAACCATCTGGCCCAACTCCTTTATTTTATAGATAAGGGAAACTGAGGTCTGTGGGTCAAGTCATTGTTTCAGTGGCAGGCAAACTTTGGGAGTTAGTTCACAAGAGTCTTCCAAGTCTGTGGTATACTGAGATCCATGAGGAATTCAGTTAAAAAGTTTGGTCTCCATAATGCTATTTGTGTTGGAACAGAAGGACCCTTGATCTTTGTGTTAGTCAGCTTTTCGTCACTGTGACTAAAATACCTAACAAAAACAACTTAGAGGGGGAAAGATTTATTTTGGCTCATAGTTTCAGAGGATTTAGTTCAAAGTTGGCCAGCTCCATTGCTCTGGGCATGAGGTGAGGCAGAACATTGTGGTAGAAGGGAGTGATGGAGGAAATGGGCTCAGCTCATGACACCAGGGAAGCAGAGAGAAAGAGAGGAAGGGACAGGAAGAAGGTAAACCCTTTCAGGGCACACCTGTAGTGATCTACTTCCTCCAGCTAGGTTCTACCTTCTAGTAGTGCAGTCAGTCATCAATAGATCAATCCACTGAGGAGGTCAGAGCTCTGATGATTCAATCACTTCCCAAAAGGCCCACCTTTAGACATCGCTATATGGGGAACACAGGAGAATTTAGGGGACATTCCATATCCAAAACACAGGTAAAATCATGTGAGTACTTGTAGATGAAGGAAATTATAGTATTTTTGAAGAAGCATCAATATTTTTCAAGTTTATGACTGGTTTTGTGGACTTGGTCTAGATAGGCCAATGTTGTAAGCTGATAATGTTGAGGAGGGAATGGGGTCACTTTCACTACTGGGGAGGCTTAATGTAGGTGGGGGAATCTCAAACAAGTCTCTTTACCCACTCTAGAACAGTATTTCCCATCTTCAACACCAGCAACTTTCTAGGCATCCAGTCTCCTATCTTCAAGATTTTGAGAGGTCCTGATTGTGTTGGGCCATTGGCAAGGGTTGGTTGACTCATGGAATAATTCAGATACCACTGAGCATATTTGAGAAGGTGTTAAATGATGTCTTTCCTGATGGGTGACCCACAGGCTCCTCACTGGCTGCTGCATGTTTGTTGATGGCCTGAAAAGCACAGCTGGTAAAATAGAGATTGCAGTTAGGAACACCCTTGAATGGCTCAGCTCCGAGTAGCTACTAGATGCTGCCAACCGACTCCCTACTCAGGTAGACTCTAAGGAGCCTTCTGACACTAACTGCAGCTACCTATATGATCCCTTTCATCCTTGTCACCACCTCCATCTCTTCTTGGTCTGTTCTTTCCCAGTACTTTATGAAAGTAATGGACATAGTTCTTCATCCCCAAATCTATTTTTGATTATAGATATTTTCCTTTGCTATTCAAAATGCCCAGACTATTATAGAGAATGCCTTTTCTTTGAAAAACAACTGGGCTTCAGAAGTATTTTGAAATTGGGCATGGTGGCATATGGCTATAGTCCCAGTGGTTTGGGAGGTTGAGGCAGGAAGTTTGCAAGGTCAAGGCCAGCCTCAGCAACTTAGTGAGACCCTGTTACAAAATAAAAATAAATAAATAAATAAAAAGGGCTGGGGATGTGGCTCAGTGGTTGAGCACCCTTGGGTTCAATCCCCAGTACCAAAAAAAAGTGTGTTTTGAGATCCACGACTGTGCAGCTACCCTGTCTTTCTCAATACATATTTGCCATAATAACCTGACCCCAAAAGCAGCATATAGAACAGAAAGTCCATGTTGCTTTGTGAATTGTGGGAACAGGAGTGAAAGAAATTCCAGAAGAACAATACACAGGTTGATTTCAAACTTTTTATCTTGATACCCAGAACTTATATCACTTCCTATCCAGTCCCGAGGTTTTCAAACTCTCCAGATAATTAAAGAGAAACTGAGGTCTTGTCTAAATTAACCAGATTCTCACTCAACTTTCCACTTCTATGCTTGCTTTGTTGTGAATTGAATATAAATGGTCTCAACCAAGAGAGAAAATGTGTAGACATTTTCTATAGGCATGACATCCTTGAAAAACAGCAAGGTCTATGCCCTTGTGTTTTCAGAGATTGCCTTTGGGGAAGTCAGTTCAGGCGTCTTCCTCCCAAGAACAGAGACACGTGAGGAGGGCTCTTGTAGCTGAGAGAAGCCGTGGGAAGAGATCATATTTAGAAGCTAGTGGGACCTAAGGTAGATGTACTGTCTGTGAGTTTTCAGGAATGGTTGTAGTAATTTGCTACCGAATATGTCCTTAGAGGGAAACTTCTTTGTGTCTTTCTATTAGATAGGAGATAGAGTACAAGTAATTCTCAACCCCATTACAAAAAAATAAAAATCCTATAGTGACCTCATTATTATTTGAAATTGTGCTTTTAATACTTCAGCTATAGATTTTTTTAACATTAAACTTTTTTTGTAGTTGTAGATGGACAGGATGCCTTTATTTTATTTGTTTATTTTCATGTGGTGCTAAGGATCAGAGCCAGTGCCTCACACATGCTAGGCAAGTGTTCTGCCACTGAGGTACAGCCAGTCCTAGCTAGCTGTAGATTTTTTTGTGTGTGCGTGTGGTGCTGGGGATTGAACCCAGGGCCTTGTGCATGCAAGGCAAGCACTCTACCAATTGAGCTATATCCCCAGCCCTAGATGTTTTATCTACTTATTAATCCATTTCTGATTGGAGGCTTGTGGTGGTGGCAGTTGGGTGCTTGGTGCTTATAGTGGATTTGAGCAAGTTCTAAGGGAATTTTGAAGTTCTTTTAGGATCATTTTTTTGGTCCTGTAAAATTTCCCCATTCTGTTGGTTTTAAAACTGACAGAGGCTTCATGACCTGAGATGGCCCCTGATTCCCTAGCCAGCTTCTGGCTTCCCCAGGCTCATTGGCCATCAGCTCATCCTCGTCCCCTGCTTGCGTCAGGCCACTTCTATTCTGCTGAGATCTGGAGTTAGTCATCTGGTCTCATATGCTGAATCCTCTTACCTGAGCTTATGGCTGATGTGTGCACATCTGGAATCCTAATTCTCTGCTTAAATATTGGCTTAATTATTCAAGAAGTTGGGATTTTGCATCCTTTATCACAGCTGCTGTCTAGAGTCCTGATGATAAGGGACCAAATATTGGAAAAATTCTAGGACTTTGTCCCATTGTCTATCTGCTGCCCTATAATTGTGGGTAGTTTCCTTTGGTTTTAACTGTCCTTTCACAGGAGCATGGTCAAGGACCTAAACAGTGGGCTTTGAAGTGAAACTTCCAGAGAGTAAATACATCTTGGTGGTTATGCCCCTTGATATCTGTATGACTTTGGGAAAGGTATTAGATTTCTTTTTTTCTTTTCAGAAAATAACAACAGTTGTCATGTAGTGGACATGGTTTGTCCCCTACCCAGTATCCATTCACTCATTGTTTCTTTCCAAATGAACTTTAGCTTTGTTCGTGCCCCTATCCTTTCTCCCTAGAGCCATGCACTTTAGGAATAGTGAGCCTTCCACTTTTGCTTCAAGAATGGGGACCTCTATATCCAGAGGAACCATCAGAGGTTGTCCTCAGAGACACTTGTACGTAGATTGAGTGGAACAGAAAGATGTGCTTCATTCTTTGACTTGATTCTGCAAGGCACTGGATAGAATTTATTTTGAGCTCTTGTATATAAGAACCCATGCTGCTATTATTCCTTTTAGGATTTTTCCACATGTTTTTCAGTTTCTATTCATTTATGGATCTTAGGACCCATCTGGACTCCCATTTATTGTCTGGTGCCCTTCCTTGCTGTTGCTCTGAGTCTGCTGCTTAGTTGGACATGTTTTCCATCCTCCTGGTTCATGGAACCACCTGGAAGTCCCTTAGCTTTTCTCCCACCAATATCAAGACTCATCTTATACCAGTGTTCCCTTTGTATCCATTTCTCCTTTCTCATCACCATATGGATACACAGTCCTGGGTTAAGATCTGTGAAGTGCACCAACCTGGGGCATTCCTCAACACAGATATTTTGTCATAAAAAACTGAAATGTATAACTAATTAGAATTGCTGAGCACAAACTAGTTCATGCAGCTTATAAAAAACAAACATATACAATGGACATTAGGAAAGTGTAGTATAAATGATATGCTGCATTTTCAAATTACCTTATGAGTAATGCTTTCTTATGCATAGCCTGTTCATAGCTTGGTTTTGAAAGCTCTAAAATCAATTGTCATTTCAGGTTATCTTTGCCATTTTCTTTAAATTTCTGCTTGAGAACCACAAGATGAGGAAGTCCTCAGGTTACCAGAATGCCATGATGTTTATGCTATATTCTTTGTTTTGTTTCTCAAAATAAATATACTTTGTGGAGAACTGAGAAGGCAGAAATTGATATTTGGTAGAGGCTGAAACAGGAAATAAAGAACTTCATGTGTCAGAGCAGGAATACTATCTTAAACTCTATTAGGTTTCTGTAATTAAGGAGCAGTTATTCCAACCTTAAGAATACTGTAATTGGGTGATATCAGCTGGGAGATGGGTTAAGTAAATAGTTATCATGACTGGATTTAAACTTCTTATTTCTTAAGCTAATTCAGTTTTAATTTTAGAGGCATGTATCTGCAATATTCTCATAGGGGAAAACATACTGCTGTAATTCCTTGCTAGGTCAAATAACAATTCCTTCCACGACATCATCCTTTATGTTTATCTCACTGACACTACCTCGAAGAGCAGTAACATCCTGTCAATTGCTAAAGATTGTCACTGCTAGTTTCTGTCATGCCTATTATGGATGACCTAGAAAAAATGTAAATCTACAGATAATCTTCAAAATCCATTTGGCCAGTCATTTTACCTTCAATGTTTTTGCCTATATGTGAATAAAATGCACATGAGATGTTTAGACAATTAAAATGTCTCCTCTCTCTTTCTGGATTCTGTCTCTGATGGATGGGATGAAATGAAGTGCACAAAGGTTGTGGAGACATTTATTATGCTGTCATCAGGGCATGATATTGATAATATCATTCACATTTTACAATCAGTGGTTCTTGTATGGCACTGCATATTAGAGTTAACCAGGAAAGTTTTCAATAAATGCCAGTGACCAGGCTATATCCCAGACCAATTCTTCAGTGTTTTATGACCTTCTAAGAGGATCCCAATGTGAAACCAGATGACAACCAATGCTCATAGAAGCCTCTTTTGCACATTGGATTCTGGTAGCCAGGAGTAAGTTGTGGAGATTACATTTGAATACAAATCTGCTAACATCCAAGCTTCATGCTCTTTTACATGTACATTTCAATCTCTTAAGAAAGTGGAGGGCATCACATAAAAACTAATGTGCTTAAAATGTTTAGCACAGTATTTATGTTAACTCCAATTCCATTCCATTCCATATTGTATGTGGCTGATTATCTAGAAATGATGCCATGGTAAAACAGCAGTTGTGGCTATTACTCTGGTTGGGGCTCAGTGGTTGCATGTTCTTGGAGCAGTAGGTATTTTCCTACATGCCCCCAGGAGCCCGACTGGGTATTCAGCAGCTCCTGTTGCAAGTTTTCCCTGTGGATATACTCTATATAGTCTGGATATGGTTTGAGTGTATCTTCCAAGGGGTTGTGTTGAAATCCATTGTGAGGCATTAAGAAAGTAGACACCTAATCCAATTTGGTATTTGGATAATCCAGTTATCCAATGGGGTTTTGGGGAAATGATGAGGTTTAGATAAAGCCATCAGATAGAGTCCTGTGATTGAATCCTGGTGGATTATCATTATCATTATAATGATAATGAGAGAGAGGACACATACACATTGACATGTGGGCACTCCTTTTCTCTTGCCATTTAATGTCCTGTGCCACTTTAGAACTTTGCCAGCAGGAAAGTCATCTCTAGGTATGAACCCTTGAATCTTCAGAACTGTGAGCTAAATAGTTTTTCTTTATAAAGTTACCTCACCACAGGTATTTTGTTATATTAGTGAAAAGCTGACAAATACATATTCCTGGGATGATGACTGAGCCTGTCATCATCCTGCTCAGTGCTGAAAAGCAGGCACTTTTGCACCCCCAGCCCTCTTCCTACCAGTTGATGCCTGGTTTGAGTACTACTACTCAAAGGTCAGTCCTCCCCACCTGCCTTGTCCTTTCCTGGTCTGCTGGACTGTGGTCATTAGCATTTAGATAAATAAGGGATTAGGTTCCTGGGTCTGTGCAGCCAATTTCCTCTTGTCATTTCTACAACTCAGGAGATTGCCTGATGTGACAGAACACAGCCTAAGTGAGACTGAATTTTAAGGAGGAAATGAAGCTGTTGGTTTGTGGGAGAGAAACAGGGTAGAACATTAACTTTATTTGTCTCCCTGGTCATTGAATCTTGAGGGAGAGCCTATACTAATTAGACTCCTCTTCCTACTAGGATCCACCAAGAGCATTCACCAAGAGTGTGGAGGAGTGGGAAAGATTCGGGAGGGAAAAAGGGGGGAAGCCATGGAGGACCAAGCAATCAGAAGCACCTTAAAAAGATATGGCAGGCTAACTTTTGGTAGCTGGGAGGCCAGACAACAGAGCGAAGGCGCTTTCATGATTTCCAAGAGTAGTTTTGCAAGTGGTCTCAGCAGTGACTTTTCCCCCAGACCAGCTGACAGGTGAGACATAATGAGATAGTCTAGGCTGGGGGTCTGCTTTGTCACCTAGGTCTTCCAAGTCCGTAGAGCTCAAGTTGTTTCTCTTAACAATCAATTTCCAGGCTGCTGTGGTGGACATGCTTGGTTGGTGATGAAGGCAGCTGCAATAGGTGTCCTAGCAGAATTTGTGGGTGGGAATTTTCGGCTGGCTGGATTTAAAGTGCAGAACATGTCTTATAAGGCAACATGAATTCCAAAAGACAACTAGGCTTCCCAAGAGATACCTTCTGACAAATCTTAGACATTATATCATTCTGGCAATTGCTTAGAAGAGGATGCTGTGCCTCTAGAGTAGGAAATTATACAGGTAACCTGCCTCCAATGAGGGAAATATGAATATTTCTCTGAGAGGAAAATAATTTCAAGTGCAGTCATCACAGATTTGAGGTCAAGTAGGAAGCTTCAGGAAACAGATACTCCTGTGTTAATGATCCATGTGTGTGACCCTAGATATCATTTAAGCCTCTCTCAACTTTATTATCTATATGTAAGGGTAAGTAGTAGTACTCAAACTTTATTTGCATCAAAATCAATGGTGTGATTGTATTGTGTTCAGCTAGAGAAATGAGCAGTTGTGCTCCATTTGTGTACAGTGAGGTGAAATGCATTCTTCTGTCATATATAACTAATTAGAATGAATACATAAATAAAATACATATTCAAAAAAAATCAACAGGTCCAATAATATAGATTGCTTGGCCTTGCCCCAGAGTTTCCAACTCAGTCTGAGATGGAGCTTTAGAATCTGCATTTCTAACTACTTCCCTGGTGATGGTCTGGCTACTGGCCTAGGGACCATATTCATTCATTGCATAGACATTTATAAAACCATATGCATGACACTTACCTATACTGGGGTCTCCGAAGTGAACAAAAAAGTGTTTATTCTTATGAAGTGTATGTCTAATTGTAAGACAAAGGAATAAACAATTAAACACATAAATATTTAGTAAAATAAGTATATAACATGCTAAATAAAATAAAATAAATTATAGCAGGTTTTAAAAGGCTGCCTCAAGTCATGGTGGGACTATTTTGCTACATATAATGATCAGTGTAGGAAGCTTCAGTATATTGGCACAAACCTGAAGGAGATATGTGGGAAACAGCATTTTAAACAAGTAAAATACCAAGTTCAAAGGCCCTGAGACAGGAGTGTGCTATATGCATTTAAAGAATAGTGAAGAGGCTACTATAGCTAGATGAAGAGTGGTCATCGGAGAGAGTAGGAAGAGGTGAAGTCAAAAATGCAGTTGGGGAAAATAACACCTCTATGACATTGAAATGGTCATTGAATTGGGAAGTCGTGGAGAGCTTCTCAGAGGGGGTATCAAATCTAATTCCCATTATAAAAGTTTTACTCTGGCTGCTGTGCTGGAAGGGTACTGTAGTAGAGTGAGGAATAAAGGTGTAGAGATTAGGTCAGAGGCTATTGCAATAATCTATGTGATACACATTGATATCCTGAACCAAGATTTGGAAAAATGGTTACAAATCTGAATAATTATGTAAATAGAGCTAATAGAATTTACAGATGGAAGATCTGATGTGAAGTAAAGGAGAAAAAAGAGAAGTCAAGAATCACTCTCAAAGCTGGGCACGGTGGTACACGCCTGCAATTCCAGCACTTAGGGAGGCTGAGACAGGAGAATCACGAGTTCAAAGTCAGCCTCAGCAAGGGCGAGGCACTAAGCAACTCAGTGAGACCCCGTCTCTACATAAAACACAAAAAGTAGGGCTGGGGATGTGGCTCAGTGTTCGAGTGCCCTCAGTTCAATCCTCGGTACCAAAGAAAAAGAATCACTCTCAAGATTGCCTGGATGTCTGGAAAGATGAATTGGCTCACACAGGGAAGACATGGAGAAGTCAACCCAGCGGGCCTGAGATGCTCAAATCTTGCACACTCCAGAGAAAAATCTGTCCTTAGGACTGGTTCTTGGCTAGCTCCTGGGTGATGACCCTGAACCTGTACAACAGTCTGCCTATAAATGTGCTTCTATGTTTGAGCACCTTCTATGCTAATGCAACCAGATATATTCATGGGCACAATGTTATTTGTGGTGAATTCTTATTTTTGATCTGGGGGCCCGGAGTTTGAGCAACTCAAATTGTGGTGCTACATATTTACATGACTGACACAACAAAATCTCTGAACATCCAGGCTCAGATAGGCTTCCTTGGCTGGCAATCGGCATGTCTTATTGCACATCATTACTGAATGAATTAAGTCCCATAGGAAGCCACTGGGAGGGACCTGGAAGCTTGTCCTGGACTATACTCCATACACCTTTTCTTTTTGCTGAGTTTAACCTGTATCCATTTGTTGTAATAAACCACAGCCTGAGTGTAACTGTTGTTCTGAGTCCTGTGAGTGCTTCTAATAAGTCATTCGGTGGGAGTGTGGTCTTGGGGACCCACAACACACAATGTACAAGGGAAAACTGAGAATTTGACTGTGGGCAAGTGAAGTTTGAGATGCTCATTAGACATCTCAATAGATTTTGCTAAGTAGCTGGTTATGGGAGTCTGGAGTTCAGAGGAATGGCTTGGCTGGAGTGTGGGTGAAAGAGATGGTTATATTGCAAAGCCTCTTTTTTTACTAGGATCCTCTGTGTTCTCAGTTTTCAAAAGTCAGGTTTGGGCTGAACCCTAGCAGCTCAGGTTTCTTCCAGAGGTGATATTTAGAATTTGGGGTGTGCTTTCTATCTCAGTGTGACCGCTGTTAACTTCATACTTTGGAGCATGTTTCCATCAGATAAAATGAAAAGCAAGATGCCACAGAGTTGGTAGGAAGCACGTGGACCCAGGAGCAAAATGGCCAGAGAAAAACTGAATTTAGCTTGTGATTTGATGATCCCCAGCACTCTTGTTTATGGCCAGTCAGTTCTGGCTACCTTAAAATATTACCCTAGATCTTTGCTCGAGGGATACCAGCAAGTGGTAGGAGGGCTAATCTGACTGGCACTTGGACCAGTGATAACAAAAGGCAAGTGTGCTGGGGGATTGCTCTGGCTGGGCCCTACTGCTGGTGTAGTGTAAGCATTTGTGAGCAAAATATCTTTTACTTTAGGGGCTGCAAAATCCATAGCATGAGTGAACAGCTTCTTGGTCACTGCCCACCTATATCCAACATAGACATCATGACAGGTGAATAGTTGAGCATGTGGACAGGTGAGCTAGTTAGGTTACCAGGTGTAGACAATTACCACTGAATTTTAAGTCTAGGTCCACTACTCACCCTCAGGATGACTATCTGTTGTGGTTTTTCATGACTAGGGGGCTTTTGGTGCCAAGAACAGAAAGTTCCAGAAAGTTCTAGATGAACTGGATGAGCAGTCATCCTAGTGGGACTAGGAAACATATTTAACTTTTGTCTCTTTACCCGTAAAATGCAGATACTGATACCTTCTTCACAGGGTGTTCATGTGGATTTAGGATTCAGAGGTAGTAGCATAGAGGGAGCATCCAGCCAACATGTATTCTCTCCTCATTGGAACCTGGTTCCATATGTGGTATAGTAGGAATAGATTTTATCACTGTCTAGGGCCCCACTGAGATTTTGAAGTTAAATGTAATTAGAAATTGGCTGGAATGTCAAATAGCCATCTCTAACAACACCTTACATTTTGTGCTGCACGTAGCTGCTTAAAATCCATTTCATATTCTTCATCACCCTTCATCTCAATGAAAGTTAATTTATAAACCCTATGACCTTGTCTGTACTGTGATAGCCCTCTGTAGAGTCTAATGATTTCCTCCATGCCTATGACTTGTTCCCACTACCCACCATCATTCCTACCTCTTAGAGAACCTGCATTGCCTGGCATTTTAGAAGAGTGTCATCATGATTCCTAATAAAACAGACTAGGGAAGAATACCTAACCAAGAGGGTCTAGTAATGGGCTAGGGATATGGCTCATTTGGTAGAGTGTTTGCCTTGCATGCACTAAACCCTGGGTTCAATCCTCAGCACCACAAAAAAAAAAAAAAAAAAAAAAAAAAAGAAAGAAAAAAAGATGGTTTAGTAAGATTTTCTTTGCAAGAACTTTGAAAAAGGGATGAGAGTCAGTTATTTTTAAGGATAGGTTTTGAAAATCAGATTGACACTAATGTGAAGCGAACCTGCCCTCTTGGGATGAACATGAGTGAGCATCCAAGTTTTTCTACAAAAAGAAAGAAAGAACCATGCAGGCAATGCAAACCCGGAGCTAGAAACCATGAGGGGCCAGGAAGACAGAAATGGAGGGACTAGCTAGCTACCAGGCAACAGTACAGTTTCCAGAGTCCAGTTGCATTCTTTGTGATTGGATTTTATGAGATTCTGTGGAGCCTGATAACAAATTAAATTCCTCATAAGTTTCTTTAAATGGATTTCTCTTCTTTGTATCTTTATAATTCTTGCCTTAGACACTGTTGAATTCCTCTTTTTCTTATTTGTTCTCTGCTTTGAATGCTTTCTATGACTTACTGCCTGCTGGGACTTCTGATGTTATATGAACTGCATTGAAAAGTTTGAGTAACATTAGAGAAAAAGAAAATCTCATATGAAATGTAGCATGGTCATCATCTTCACATAGGAGTGTGGAGTTATGGAAAGATAATTGACTTCGAGTGAGACATATCTGGCTTGAATCCTGACTTGATGACATATTAATTTTTGTGATTATGGGCCAGTTATTTACCTTTGTTGAGCCTAAATATCCTTGTGTGGGAAATGGAGCTATTAGTTTGTAGCTCAGAAGATTTTGACAAAGGTGAAATGAAATAGTGTGGCTAGAGATCTTGGTAAAATATTGACACTGGGTTGGGGTTTCATGCAAAGTAAATCTGTAAACAGTTAACATCATTTAGGTTGGAAGTGGAAGGAAAGAAAACCTCTTTATGTCTGGCAGAGGATGGGAAGTGGGTTTATTTATTTTTATCAAAGAGCGTCTGGTGAAGTCCCATGAGTTAAGGTCAATGACAGAATTTTGACAAAGTCACATACCATAGCTTTGCAATATCCTGGAGACAGAGCTTTGGGTATATGAAGGAATACAGTTGCTTTAAGTGGCACGATACATATTGCATTTGAAGAATCTCCTTTTTATGGCTGCCTGTATGCTTACTCTCCCAGTCTTCCTGGCACACATGAAATTGGAGTTCTCTGCCACTTCATTCTCTCCTCATTGCAGAATGTCCTCTTCTGTGCACTAGATAATGGTCTTCCTTTCATTTGAATTCCATTCCTATATTTCCCTCCAGTATAAATCAACTCTTAAGGCCTAATCCAAATAGCCCCTCCAATAGATATAATTATAGATTCTCTTCTTCTTCAAATCTTATGTACCCTTTATATTTTTCTTCATACAATTCAACACTATATGCCCTGTATTATAATTTGTGACACAACAAATATTTTGAACTTCTTGGGGTTCCCAGCCCCTTAACCATTCTGCTAAAGAGACTTTGACTTTACCTGTCTACATTTTCTAATTCCTGATAGGTCTCTATCATTGATTGATGACTTCACCAGGCCTTCATAATGTGGATGTTGGAGGCATGTAAGGCACATTATTGGTTTCCTATATGCCATCAGTTTCTTCTTTATTTGCTAACATAACTCAATTTGGGTCAGGTATCAGGAAGGAAGTAAGGCTCATAACTATGGAGGGCTTTCATCAGTCTTAAGGAATAAATCAGTGGTAGGTTCATTTAATCATGGTATTCTTGATTCCTTTGCTAATGTCTAAAGAGTGGTATGTGACCCAGTTCTGGCCACTGAGAACAAGAATAAGAGGGAGTCTGCTAAGGAATTCCAGAGAATGGTTTATTTCCTGAAAAAGATATATACAGTCATGGGCTGAAGACAGGATATGTTTTGGGAAATGTGTCATTAGGCAATTTCTTTTTTAAAAAATGTTTTTATGTTGTAGATGTACACAATATCTTTATTTACTTTTATGTGGTGCTGAGGATCGAACCCAGTGCCTCACACTTTCAAGGCAAGTGCTCCACCACTGAACTACAGCCCCAGCCCCTAGGCAATTTCATTGTTGTATGAATACCAGAGTGTGCTTACGCAAACCTAAATAGGTCAATTACTCAACTTGGTCTCCTGATGCCATTTAATACCGAGTAAACATGATGTGTATGAGACTGCTGCTAGCTTAACACAGTATATCATTTTACAGTAAATATTTTTTTATATTAACAGATGGAATATACTCTAAGATAATAAAAGTTAAAAAGCATAAAAATTATAGCATAGAAATTTTATATAAACCACCAACATTTACTGTCATTATAAATTATATATATTATATACTATGCATAATTATACATGCTATGCTTTTATATAACTGGCATTATAACTGATTTGTTTACATCAGCATCATCACAAACATGAATGATGCGTTGTTACCATAATGCTATCATGACCAGTGTCAGTAGGCAATAGAAGTTTTTTCGCTGCATTATAAACTTATGGAATCACCATTGTGTATGTTGTGTGCTGTTGACTGAAATGTCATTATGTGGTACATGACTGGACATATATTTACATTCCTTTCAGATTTCCTGTTGTATGGTTTGGGTAAAGATGTGAGGATGCAATAGTAGATACCCCATACTCATGGTAGGACATTTTGCCAGCACACTGAGCAGAGCAGAAAAAGTAGAAAGTGTGAGTTTCTGATCCCATCATTGATGTACTGACTTAACCCTGGTACTACCTATCTCTTTTCTTTGTATGGTGAAATAATAGAGTAGACTAATTTCTATAAAAATATAATTCCTATATGTTTTAGTCAGCTGTTCATCACTGTGACCCCAAAAACCTGAAAAAAACAATTTTAGAGGAAGAAAAGTTTATTTTGGTTGGTAGTTTCAGAGGTTCAGTCCATGGTCAGTTAATTCCATGCTCTAAGCCTGAGATGAGGCAGAAAACCATGGCTGAAGGGTATGGCAGAGGAATGCAGTTCAGGAAATAGTGGCAAATAGAGAGAGAGAGAGAGTTGGGGGGGGAAGAGTGATTGGCTCACAAGGGACAAAATATAAACCCCAAAGTCACACCCCCAGTGATCTACTTCCTCCAGCCACACCCTACCTGCCTACAGTTACCACTCAGTTAATCCACATTAGTGGATTGATTTATTAGGTTAAAACTCTCAAAATCTAATTGTTTCACCTCTGAAAATTTTTGTCTTGCCCCACATACAAGCTTTTGGGGATACCTCATATCTAAACCATCACACTGTATACAGCAACTTTAGGTAATTTTAAAATTTCTTGCTCATGAAATGATACTAGACAGGTGCTCAAGTCAATGGAGATGATTTTTCCCATATGGTCATTTAGTGACCAGGATTTTTCCATTTTGTAGCTCTGCTTTCCCCTTAGCATCAAGCCATTGGAAAAAGAGGGAGCATGGAACTATGTCAGGAAGTGACATGTCACTCGCACTCAGAGTTAATTGGTGAGAATTTACAGACAAGTCCATCTGCAAGGGAGGCTGGGAGATGTAGTCAGTCTACCTGTGAACCAAAAATGGGGAAAATTTTTGGTAGAAAGCTAGTGATCTCTCATATAGAAAATAAGTATCCTTATAGTTTAAGCCACTTTTCTTCTTTTTTTTTTTTTCCCTGTTACAACCCAAATTATTCAAATTGATACACAGCTAAACCAAAAGAGCAGGAGAAGATGGAAGAGTACAGAGGACAAGAGGCATGTGGACTAGATTTGGGGAAGGTTTTATTTTCTTGGAAAAGAAAACCTTATTAATCAGGCTGGCAGAGAGGTATAAGGGTAGTATTTAAAGAAGGAAGTACCAGATCAGGTATGTCATGTGAGGATAAGAGGAGAGGAAAGCTGGGGATATTTAATAAGTTTTTCTTTGGAAACTATTTCGTTGTTTAAAAAAAAATCTTTATTAAAAGTTATTCCACTTGTTCTACTCTGTTTAATCCTGGTGTTATCCTGAGACTGAATGTCTGAGTTTATAGAATAATATAGTAGGCATATTTATTCCACCCCACTAGACCATATAACTTTTTTGAGAAAGATTAGGTCAACTTGGAAAGGATGTAGGCAAGGATAACAATTATAATATTACCAGAGAGAAGTGATAAAGACCTCAGTTGGAATCTTTAAAAATAATCTTCACTGTCTAAACTGGCTTGGACAGAGGATGATGAACTAGCTTTCCAAATGTTACTCCAGCACTGGTGCTACAATGAGATCCTGGCTCCTAGTGAAGTACAAATTTTTCCACATGGATCAAGGAGATGTGCATACATCTCCTGACCTTCTAAAGTGTTTTACCCCCTCTCCTATGCTGTATCTTCTAATCAAGATACTAAAGTTTTTTTTTTTTTTTTTAAATACGCACCATTCTCTTTCACTTTGAGGTTTTGCCCACACATTCTCTCTGTTCTCCATTTTCACTCAAGCCCCTGTTCTCCAAGCACACTCATTTTGTCTGGTTAACTCTGAATTATGTTTCAGTTACAGGATCATGACATCACTTCTTCAGGAAGGGCTACTTTGCTCTCCCTGAACTGGGTGAGGTTCCTGTCCTTCGTGTTCCTGTTGTACCATACCTTTCCCTAGTGTAGTTCCTGTCACTTGGTATGCAAGGCCTTGGTGACCTGTGTCTTCCTTAACAATACTGAGGGTTCCTTCAGCGTAGGGATGTGTCCTCCTCTCTCTGCTCACAGCTTCTAGCACAGAGCATACACTGGATACACTGTCAAGACTTATTAAATAAATAAATTGATGTTGGCCTGAGGTGATAACAGAGTAGCTTTGGGTCTGAGTATGGAAAGGAAAAGAGTGTGGTACACTCACTCTGGTCTGGGAGGAGGGTAAGAGGGTAGGTGTATTAGGGTTCTCTAGAGGAACAGAATCAAAATCAACAGGATGTATAATTATAAAAAGGGTATTTATATTAGGTTGGCTTATGCGACCAGAAGCTGGATAGTCCACAATGGCCATCTGCAGGCTGGAGAGCTGGAAGAACCAGTAACTGTGCAGTCCAAGAGGCTAAAGCCCCAGAACAAGAGGGATCAACAGTGCTACCCTAGTAAGAGACTGAAGGATTCTGGAGAATCACTGGAAGTGTTTACTCTGGAAGAGTGAAGAAGGGAGAGTCTGATTATAGCAGCAATCAAGAACCCGTTCAAGAAGAATGGAGCTTGCATCTATTGCTACTTCCTTGTTCTTCCAACTTTTATTCTATTTAAGCCATCATCCTATTGGATGGTGCTGCCCATGCTTAGGGAGGGTCTCCATTTCAGTTGGCTATCCCACATGCCAATCATTCCAAGATGCACTCTCATTGACACACCCACAAACCTTTTAATCATTGGCACCTCTTAATCCAATCAAGTTGACAATTCAAATTGACCATTGCAGTAAGGTTCCTGCATTTGCAGGACAATGGTAGCATAACTGGAGTAGCTAACATCTGCCTTCTAATCCAGTGACCATGCTGGGCTTGGCAGAGTTTACACTGGAGTGGAAAATACAAAGACCCAAATAATTTCAGGTAAGACAAAGTGAAGTTTAAATGATTATCCTTAGAGTCTTCCTTTATATGCACAGCGACCACAATGAGCTTATTAAGAAGTTGACAAGCCCCTGATTTGAGCTCATATCTGGCTTGATTGCCACCCTCATCATCATTACAGACAAGAGGTGAATTCAAATGAAACAATTTCCATGTCAATATGACATAATGAACTGAAGACTAGAGACCTTGACTGGATCCCACCTATCCTCCTGCCAGGCACACAGACACCTTCTCCCCAAGGAAAAAGAACAACTTGTTGGGGCCTGAGGAAAGAAAGCTGGGCTTGGCACACACTCTGGGATTACCAGGAGTTCAGAGTGGTATTGTGATATGATAGGTGATGCTGTCAATATTTAGGGTTGGACTGAACATATTGTGTAGAATCTGAGAATAAACGATTTTATCTATCTTTAGGGCAGGGCAACTAGATGTTTGGCCCAGTCTCTGACAGAGAAGGTATTAGGTTTGAATACCTTTGTTGAAAGAAGGAATGAATGAGTAAAGTGTTGAGGGGCTAGGGTGGGAGACAGGGAGGACAGGAGCATTTTTTGTACACTTAAGTATCAGGTGATGTCTGAAAGGACACTCGCAAAGTTCACGCAGAGTCCAAAGACCACACCACATGCCAGAATCTCGCACAAGAGATTTATTGTCAGTAGCAAGGAGCAAACAGAGGAGGAGGTCCCTCTGAGGAGGGCTTGTCAGCGCTCACAGAGCAGCTTTATAGCCCTCAGGAAGAATTCCACACGCCTGCTTGGTGATTGTGACGTGGGCTGGAATGGAGTTGACCTTTTAGCAGTTACACATCTTATGGGAAACTGAGCAGCATAGCCTCAGGATCGAAATTTAGGGGTTCCTAGATAAAATAGCTCTCAACCTAAAATGGCAGAGCTGATGCCAATAATGTCAAATTGGATAATGCATCTTCTCCTTGCAACTGCTGTGTGATATTGGTGAAGTGTCCTCTTTCTCCCATGAGCAGTTTCACCTTCTATCAGCTTGTGCAACCTTAAATAAGTTTCGATGAATCTCCTTAAACTTCAGTTCTCCTCATTAGTAGAATGGGAATAAAAATACAAATTTTACAGGGATGTTACAAGAACTAAATGAAATAGGATATACAAAGTACTTGGCAAATAGTGGACAGCCAATCAATGTTGTTTTCTTTTTTCAGTAAATATTTCTGGGGTAATTGTAACAGTGGTCCACTTTTTTCTTTGAATATACCCCTTGCTGCTCTGCCAAAGCAACTTATTTTTAAAATGGACATTTTTTTTCCTCTTCCTCTCTCCCTACTCCTCCCTAATTTCTCCCCCTCCCTAATCTCAGGGGAAACGGGATTACCTTTCTTCCCCACCCTAGGCAGATTTATCTGTCCTTGAGCACACACCCATCATAGTAATGATGTAATCCGGATGGTACCAGAAGATCTCAGAAATGACTACCATCCAAATTAACAAGTGAATTCCAACTCCAACAGAGAGCACTTGGACTGTAGCCTTTGAATCACCTCTTTAAAAGCCCCCTGTTCCTGCTGATGGGTAGAAGCACAGCCCTTGGGACAGGAGTCTCCTGTGTTTCTCCTTTGCTAGCAAAGCAATAAACCTTCTTTTTCCTTTTTGTCAAAACTGTGTCCTCGTTATTGGATTGGCATCAGGGACAAGGACCGAGCTTTCAGCAACAGATTTAAGGACATTGACTTAAAAGTGTGCTTGGTTGTGCTCTAGGTATGGTGATGTAGTCAGAAAACATTTTTTTGTTGAATCCTTGTGATCATCCAAAGAATTCCCTAAATCAAGGAAATGGGACATTCTGCAACTGAGATTTCATTGCCCTGGAGAACCAGGAGTGTGAAGTCTAGCCAGCTACTAAGTCAGTCAGGCAGAAGGAGGGTGAAGAGAGAAATTTCTAGGAGAAAGTGGCACCGATCACCATGGCCACTCTCTGGGTGGTGATGCTGGGTGGTCCAGCCCTCTGTGGCCAGAGGCTTCCCCCTGGGGAATAGTCCCATGGTCCCAGGATGAAGGGGAGCATGTAGGCATCAGAGAGTGAGGAAGTCCTGGGTGGATGTCTTTTTTGCAGCAGTGTGTTTGTCTCCAAGAAGAGTGCTAGAAATTTCACTCCCTTGAATTATGTCTGTTGGGGATGACAGGATTGGTTTTCTCCTTATGTGAATGTTCTTTAGTACCTAGCATATTTCCTTGCAGTGTCTTGAAATGGCAAAATTGGGAATGACAAAACTTGCAAAAATGAATCCTAGTTAAGAGTGATAGTTTAGAAGTGACAAAATGAGCTGTCGGTGGGATGGTTTAAAATGGAACATGAACGATAACAAGGCCTCCTTTTTCCCTCTTTCCTTGATCCTATTCCCAATCCAAGGAAGAGATGCATAAAGGCACATAGGCCATGTGAGGAGCGAGATGAAAAAATCACACAGTTAATAAGGGGCGAGGCCAGGGAAGAGAACTGAAATGAATACATTTGATTTGTATTGCAGGAGCCTGGGTTGCATTATCCTATCTTTGAGTCTGCAATAGGGAGTTGAGAGACAGGAAAAAATAGGAGATGCAGGGGATGGGGTAAATGGCGCACTTTTGGCTTTTAGTTACAGAGCGAGTCATGATCAGTCTGCAACTATAGGAAAGCCGTGGTGGGCCAAGGGCTGCTCTGGCATAGTTGGTATATCAGTGAGTCATTGTGATGTAACAAATCACCCCAAACTTGGGGAACTTAAAGCAATAATTCTTTATTCTGTTCACGTGTCACTTAGTTTATTGCTTGAAATTGGGCTTGGCTGGCAGGTCTGCTTCAAGTTCTTAGTGTTGTTGGGCTTTGCTTCTTTCTCACTGCATACTGGGGCTAAGTCTCTTTCATGTATACTTGTTTTGGGCCCCTGGCTCTGAGAACAGTAGTCACTTGGAGGAAATTTTCCTCCTGTTGAAGGCAGAAATGCAAAAGAAGAAAGGAAAAATGTAATTTTTCTGAGGCCTAGCATTGGACTCAGCACACTGATGCTCCTGCCCATGTTCTTGGTCATTCTCATGGCCATGATTGACATGAAGAGGGAGGGCAAGTGCATCATGCTCTGGTGGGAAGAGCTGCCCAGTTAGATGATAAAGAATATGGATACTAGGATGGGAAAAGAAATGGCTTCATTAATTCAGTCTAGAACAATTAGCATGATCTCCGTCTTCTCATCTCATGCTTTTAGAAGTGAATTGGTAGAAAGACTGCATAGAAATTTTGTACCAATGGAGCAAGAACTCATTGTCATTCCTTT
>PVHX01011156.1:10832-65929 GCA_004024805.1 Geosciurus inauris | reverse complement strand
TCCCTGTGGTTGGAGTGGGCCCAACGGTAACAATGGACCACAAGAAGAGCATGTATGAATGAGATGTTTGCATTGTTGGATTGGAATTTCAGGCAATAAGTGATGAAGACTATTTGCTGAGAGGTGAAACCTCTGGTGTAAGGCTCTAGCTTGTTCTAGAGTAGACATCATGACTTTAGGCTGACTTACAAGTTTGTCAATAGAGGCATTCCCCTCTGATAGGAAGCCAGGCAACCCAGAATGGGAGCGAATGTGCATAATATACCATGGTTGCTGTCTTATTTGTAGTACAGCCTTTAGGGTAGCCATAGGCTGATCAACAGGACAGTCCCACGGCCTACAAGTGGAATAAGCAATGGAAGAGCAGACCTTGACAGCATATATGCTATCAGAGATTATGTTAAGAGGAATGGTCTGATATCTTACCAGCACCAGGATAAGTGCAGTCAATTCAGCTACTTGGACAGAATCAGAATGCCTTTCTTTACTTTGGGAACAAATTTGATTAAAACATAAAAATGGAATCCTTGAGAAATTTAATTCAATACTACTTATGATATCCTAGAGATTAATATTTTACCACAAAAAAAACCAAAAAATAATAATAATTAATCCAGGGTTCACCAATGGCTTATATAAAATAGGAAGTTCCATACTTTCTTGGACTTTGCTGTTTCTTTGCCCTTACTGCTATAAACTGAAAAATATGCAGGATAGTGCTTATTTTCTGTATTCTACTTGATTTGGGTATATATTACTTTCTTTTTCCTACTTTATTAAGCTGGAAGCTTACATAATTAATTTGATGTTCTTTTTAATAGATTTTTTTGTGTGTACATGTGTATTTGTGTGTAGGTGTGTTTGCATATATAAATTATATTTAAACTTGTTTAAATGAAACATGTTATATCCCATAAGTTTGTACAAGTACTTTCCTCTAATTTATATGAACATATTTGCTAATTTACCTTGTGATTGCTTAGTTGATCAAGGAGTTCTTTAGATGTATTTTGTTTGATTTCCTGTTTTTATAGATTTTCTATATTTCTTCTTGCTGTTGATTGTTTTTTTTGTTTTATTTTTATTTATTTTTATGTGGTGCTAATGATCAAACCCAGTGCCTTACATGGGCCAGGCAAGCACTCTACCCCTGAGCCACAATCCCAACCCTTGTTGTTAATTTCTATCCTTTGATTTTTAAAATGTTTTATGTGATTTCAATTCTTTTAAACATATTGTGTCTTGCTTGAGTGAAAGTCCTTTCTTGTATGTGTTCTTGAAAATAATATGTATTATGCTATCATTACCTGAAGAATTGCTGATATTTCAGTTGGGTCAAATGATTGAAGTTCTTCTTCCCTAAAATTGGTGGATTTTTTCCCAGTTTTTCCAAAAGCTAATGAGACAGATTCATTCGTGTTGACTTGCTTATTGTACACTTAAATTCTCTTAATTTTAGCTTCATGTATTTTGGGATCTGGTGCTACATGTGAATATTATTAAAACATGTTTTAACTTTTTGATTAACTGACATGTTCAGGGAGACTATGAAATGCTCCTGTTTTTCTCTAGTAATATTCATTTTATATCCTTTTACCTCTTTCAGATTAATCAGTTTTTATTGATCTACATCTGTGTCACCAATTTTTTACATGTGTTTTTCTTTAAATGTTTAAATACATTTACAATAGCTTCATTGAAGTATTTTTCTCCTAAACAAGAATTATGATCTTTCAGAGGCATTTTTTTTTCTTTTTTCTCTCGTGTCCAAGTCACATTTTCTTGTTTCTTTGAACATCTTGTAATTACAGGTTGAAAACTGAACTTCTTGATACATTCTACGGATTCTGGACTTGGAACCACCACCTCAGAGTATATGTTCTAGTTGCTCATTTGTTTATTTAAGTGATTTCTCTAGCCTAATTCTTTGGCATATCTCCACCTCAAACTTTGCAGTCACTTGCATTTCTTCTTTTATTTCTTTTTTCTTTGTTTTATTTTTAGGACTAGAATTACAAGAGTTGCACCTGCTTGGTCAGAGGTTGTTTTTAGATACTTTGATGCCATAATCCTTCCATCTTTGGCCAATGGAGATGTATATGGGTTGAGGAATGGGAAAAAACAAAAACAAAAACAAAACAAAAAAAACCCCTCAACATTACTTTCTGGCAGGCCTTCACAAACTGCCTCAATTTGTGAGCAAGGCTTCACAAACAGCAAGAAAAGCACAGAGAGCTATGGCCCTTCACAGCCTCTTCCAAGCACCTGCCATGCATGTTCAATCAACTTTCCAGACCACTAAGGACATGGGAGACATTATCAAAGTCTCATTCCTCAACCATTGTTAAAGTTTATTGCTAGTCTACTCATCTTTCATTTCT
This sequence comes from Geosciurus inauris, assembly GCA_004024805.1. Taxonomy (NCBI): domain Eukaryota; kingdom Metazoa; phylum Chordata; class Mammalia; order Rodentia; family Sciuridae; genus Geosciurus; species Geosciurus inauris. Next base: position 63,548 of record PVHX01011156.1, on the reverse strand, counting down.
CTGATAAGTGTCACAACATTAAAGGATCCATGATGTTAATTTTGCCAATCATTTGCTACCTATATATACATTCTTTTTAATTAACAACCTGAGCTTTTTTGCCCCCTAAGCACTTAGCTGCAAATACAATCATTCTTTTCTGGCAATGAAGCTGTTTGTTTCCAAAACTTGTTCTACCCTGGCAGAACTACTGAGGTCATGAAGTTGCAGAGTGGGATAAGGGTGGAAGGTAGATTTAAGCCATCCTAACTAAAATTCTGGAGAACCCCATTGCTATTCCTCAATTGCTTATTTTTCAAGTGAGATTCTATGTATTCTATGTCTTTGGGTGTTTTCCAGACTTCATATAAATTACTTTATCACATTAGGCAATACTGAAAGTCTGGTCTCTCCAGTAGGTTTATTCTGGTCCCTATCCATAACAAGTAGGTGTCCCTGAGATTAAAGGCTCTCACCTTGGTCTACAGAGACACTGCTAGGTGGTGCTCTTTGACCAGCTTAGGGATGAAAAGTCCCAAATTCCTATTCAGACTTCTCTGATACAACGCCAGAGACAGGGGCTTGAAATATCTTATCACAGTCTGATAAAACTGGAAATATAAGTTCCCCACTCAGCCTTTGCTGAAGTGGTTGAAATGAAGATATGATTTACATTCATGTTGTTTTGCTGAAGTTGAGTATTCACTGTCTAAAATATTTCTTGTCTTGACAAACTTGTCCTTTCCTAGTTGTTTGAGGAGAGAGAGTGGGCTTTTGTTGTTCTGTGATCAGTTTTATATACAGTTGTTTTTCTATGTGCCCACTGGGCTTTGTGGGTTACTAACTTTTCCAGCACCAAATCTGCGATATCTGGGACAAAAATGGAGGCTCAGAGAACTCATTACCTTGTCAGTACTTGTGGTCTGTGTTTCCTTGATAACCTGCCTTCTTCTCTTCTTATTTTATGGCCTGCTTGTTTTTGTTTTATATATAGTGTTCAGGAGTTTCAGAAGAGGATAGGAAAAGTAGATCTTTCCAGAAGCACATGTCTTCCACCTGGTTATTTTATAATGTACATTGCTTATGACATAAAACTACTTGAAAGAATGTTTGAAACTCTTGGCAATGTTAACCTCATTTTGAAAACATTTCATTCACTGGTGGCATGAAGTTAAGGTGAGAATATTATAAAGCTCAAGTTACCTTCATCCAGTCTGTTTCTTAGATAAGAAAAAACTTCATTGAGAGCTAGCTTATTTCTGAGTAGACTTAATGCTAAGACTGTCCTCTTTGAGTATTGCCCAAAGGTTTCTAATGTTAGATTCTGTCTTCTTCCATGTTGAACATACACTATAGTCAAAAGTAGTGAAGTTTGGCTCAAATTTAGTTTAATTTTGCTATCTGTGATTTAACTAATTAAATGTACCATTGTATTGGGCAGCTGTGTGTTACTGTGATAAAATACCTCACAAGGATAATTTAGAGAAGCAATAGTTTATTTTGGTTCATGGTTTCAAAGGTTCAGTCAATAGTTGGCCCACTGCCCGAGGCCCAAGCTTAGGTGGAACATCATGGCATAAGGGCAAGGCAGAGGAAAGCTGCTCATTTCATAGCACCTGGGAAGCAGAAAGAGAGGGGAGGGTGCTATAGAGAACATGAACCCTTCCAGGGCAACTACCAGAAACCCACTTGCCTACAGTTTGCACCCAGTTGGGCTATTCAAATTAGCATGGACTGATTAAGATGCAGCTCTCACAATCCAACCATTTCACTTCCAAACATTCCTGAATTAGCACAGGAACTTTTGGAGGACACCTTATATCCAAATCATAACAACTATGAAAAGTAAATGTAGCCGGGTGCAGTGGCTCAAGCCTGTAATCCCAGCACTTAGGGAGGCTGAGACAGGAGAATCGCGAGTTCAAAGCCAGCCTCAGCAATGGCGAGGCGCTAAGCAACTCAGTGAGACCCTGTCTCTACATAAAAACACAAAATAGGGCTGGGGATGTGGCTCAGTGGTCGAGGACCCCTGAGTTCAATCCCCAGTACCAAAAAAAAAAAAAGTAAATGTACCCTTCATGAACCTTACTTAATTACTTAAAATCAGTTAAAGATGTATCCTATGGAAAATTTGTGAATATTACATAACACAATGCCTACAAGCTAATTAGCACTATGCCTAGCAAATAATTGGTATATATTAAACAAATTATTATTGACTGGTGAAAGCATATGTTCATTGGGTATATGTTTGCTCACCTGGGTTTGTACTTTATTCTCAGTAAAACTTTTATGATTTATGAGTTTTTTGAGCATTTGAATTACTTAATTCTTAGTTAACTTTTATGATAAGCCTTAAAAACTAAATCATTTTTATAATTGTCTTATACCATCTAAATTATGGTTAAATACTGTTAAAAAACAGTTATTTGGGTTCATCAGTAGCTTCAACTATGCAGAAGTTTTCATTTTAGCCTCAAAAGTTTTCAATAGTAAGGGAGATTTTCTTCATAAATCATATACCCTATTTCTCTTTGCACTGAAATACTTACATAACATGTTCTTATAGTTCTGCTTGCTTTTATACATCTTTCACAAGAATTAGCTTTCTATTCATTTGTCTTATTTATTCTTCCAAGTTTGTTTCACATATTTGCCTCTTTATAGTCTTGTTTGATCTCCAAAAAACACATATAAATTTATGTGTGTGGAGCTTGGTTTAGATTTAACCTATGGCACTTCTATTTCTTCTATTTCTATTAGTTGACCTTTGTATTATATCAAGAGTGTATTTACCTTAGCCCTACTTCCAGGATGAATATTAAGACAGAAAGTCATTCAGTGAACTGTGTTCTCATCCTCCAAATTCACAGCAGCATTGAACCCTGAAACAAAAGTTATTTTTAAATTTAAGACTGATGAACTTACACTATCCATTACCTATGTTATATGATAGCTGAGAAGATAGAGATTCTCAATCATGTGTTCTTGATCAACAATACCTAAATATTTTCAATTCAATTTCACAATACTTAATTCTGTTTTTTTAAATGAAATTGATAAAATCATAAAAAGCAATTGGATCTCCACATACAAAATATATATTTAATTTCTCACCTACTGGTTTTAATTGTTTCATCCTAAGACAGTGCTCACTGGTTAGTTAATCTGCACACATTTTTGCTGAAAAGCAACATTAAGAAATTAAGTTTGATTTCCTTATACTACTAAAAGAAGTCTTCCAAAATATAGCCAGATTTGAGATACTTCAAATAATATTACTTTTCAGATACACTCATTTTTTGTTGATATTTTAAGTCAATTTAAATGAGTAGTTTTCTTACTATGAACATATGTTTATTTCTTGTTTTAGTAATGTTTACTGGATAATTGAGATAGCAGGTGACTGTGGTGAATAATTGTATTAACAATGATGAAATTATTACTGAGCCAAAATAAATTTTTAAATTATCATTTTCCATACATTTTGCAGATAATGCAAATATTTATAGTTAGGTCAAAAAATTTAAGTGCAAGAAGAGCTACAATGTGTGTTAAAAATAAGTATAAATGCAAGGTGGAAAATAATGGTTGTTATGGCAACATGAAAATGAACTTAAAACAAGATTACAGAAAAAGTAATATATTTTTATTGTTCTGAAGTGAAAATCACAACTCAATAAAGAATGATGTCTGTATCAAATCAAATTACAAAATTCATTTATAGAACTTACATTCAGAAGATCAGATATTTGGTTGATAAATTTTTTATTTTTTCTGGAGAACCACTTCTCTTTAACTTCTGATAGCACTCAGTTTAAACTACCTAGTATTGCTATTGTATAATTTCTTAAGAGGTAGAATGTACCGGACTATTTAAACTGTGACAGAAATTGTAGATGACCCATTTATGTATAATTTCTTAAGAGGTAGAATGTACCGGACTATTTAAACTGTGACAGAAATTGTAGATGACCCATTTATGTGAGTGTGTGTGTACGCTAATGCAGGCACACACACATATACATACACAAACATTGTTAAATGAATATAACCTTGAATTTACCTCTTAATGATATCTAAAGGGAAGAAGAAAGACAATATAATTTTCTTACCCTGGGCTCAAGAAACAGTAGAGAAAATTCTATATTCATCTCTATAACTAAGAGCAAATTTGTGATGCTTTGATTTGTGATCAGAGAAATGCTTGCATCAAACCTTGAAGAGCTGAAATTATGGATATTTTAAATGTACATTTTATATTCAAAAAATAAATCTAAATAAAAGTAATTTATCTGCATTGGTGAACAAATAAGATCAGATTTACCATGAGTACAGTAGATACAAAGTTTTTCATACATTGTATAAAATCAGATGGTGCTGGAGTCTCAGCACTGTATATTTGAATATTTATACATTCATTCAAGTTATGTAGTATTATTTATATAAAATTTCTCTAAATAAATCATTGTTCATATTTCAAATAAATGCATTCCTCAATTCCATCTATGTGAGGTGATGATAGCTCAGTCATATTGACACAACATTGTAAATCCATTATGAAAGAAGTTCGAATCTGACTATGTTACAAAGTATTTTTCATTCATGTTAATCATGTGTTTTATTTGAATTAGAAAAAACAGTTTCCATATTTCATTAAGTTTCTAAGGTAAGATTAAAATATTTGATAACATGTTAATATATAACAAACTGTGCAAAGAACAAATCATGTAAATATCAGGTGTGACAATTATTTTCTATGATAGATGATACTTTATGACTTTTTCATTAAATATGTGTTTTGTACTGCCATTGCTAGGTGTGAGCTGGTATCTGAAAGTATAGATGAAAATATTTTCTGGTCTTCCAAAAATTGCATAGATTTGACAATCTACACATGTAATCAAACAAATAAATAACGAAGTTCCAAGTAATATACATTTATGTGAAAAATGCCAAATTTTATAAAATTCATTTTATGGTAAAAATTCATATGTAAGCAAACTGTGCTCCTAATATTTACCATAGTGGGTTTCTAAATGCCTGATAAAGATGCAGTGACTCATTTTTCTTCTCTATATCCTCAACTGAATGAGAAATTAGGATTTTTCCATGACAACTTTTCCTTCTAGAAATACTTTTGGTTTGCAGACTCTCCCCTAACTTCACTTCAGTATGATAGCCATTGACATGGAACAAATATCTTAATGAGGACACTGGTTAGAATGAGGAAAATGTATTCCTAAATAAATCAAGAAAAAAGATTATAAAATTGGGTACTAAAGAGTAGAAAACATGAGAAATCAATGTAAGATTTGGGTGGTATGCAGCATGGGTATAACATTTCATTTATTTGATTACTGAACAACACTAGCACAGGCTTTCCACTATTTTAAGAATATATATGCTCTCATAACACCATAATTCCTGGCACTTATCACATTGGCAAAATGGTAGATACTTAAGAATTCCATTTCCATTCATTCTGTCCACTAGGCTGTGAGCTCAGTGGAGGCAGTAACCTTGTCTGCTCTTGATTGCATTTTATTTCCATAGCTTAACTGAGCTGAGAGGCACATGGCACATATGTAGTAATCACTTATTTAATAAATAAATTGTCCTCATTGTATACAATGCCATGTTGCAATTTCCAAATATAAAATGAGTGTGATGTAAAAGTTACTATCCATGCCCCACCAAGGGCCATATATCATGCAGTACTTCCATATATATCAAATTAGCATTTGTAACTCCATGCTCCTGGACTTCATATGTCTGCTCCAGAAAGGGAAGGTCTAGGGTGCTAGGAATGAACATTTCCTCCTGGACTCAATCTTTCCAAATATACTGGGATTGGTGGGGAAAAATCCTAAGTCCTTTTGCCTTTTGGAGATCTAACTCTGAAGACTGAACTCTATGCTAGTTGGCAGAGTTCATGGAAGGATAATGTTCCAATAGGCGACAAAGGAAACTTATTGGATTGTATCATCTCTATTAGTTTCTGGGTTTTCTTTGTTTGCTTATTTCAAGTTCTTTTTCTAAGTACTGAAATCTTTGGGGATTGCTACTGAAGAAACTACTTGTATTGGATTCCTTGTCTCAGGACTAATTCTGTGGGAACTCAAATTAAATCAGATCAATACTTAACAAACAGATGGAAAGCTTTTATAGAATAGGATTTGCCATCCTAATTTTTTCTTGCTTTAGATTTTTTTGTTAAGCTATTTTGTTAAGACAGCTACTTTCTTAATGATACAAATGGAAATTTTAGTGTGATGGCATCTATTTTCACTATTTGTAGGAAGCTGCAATTCATGAATTCTCAGGGAAAAAATAGTCCTCCAAATCTCAGATTCAAATTTATTTCAGTAGTGTACTAATTTTTTTACTAAAACTCAATATTACTATTTTGCTCTTTGAATTTATCAATCAATTTATCCAGTGATTCATTTATCCAATGACCATTCATCCACCCATGCTTCTAATAATTATTTCTTGGGCAACTAATGAAGGTTAATGTGTATATTTTCCCAACACTACAAAATGACTTACTGCTAGTAGAGATAGAAATTCACTGATTGTATGAGAGAAACTACATATACAATTTTTAGGCCACACACAAATCAATTGTACTTTAATTTAAATAAGTATTTGCTCTTTAAAAGTTATATGTGTATTAGCACATTCCAATGGAATATGTCTCTTTTTAAAATTACTATGGAATATGAAAAGCATGCCCAAAAAGCAATCCCCCAAAACATGGCAAAACTCAGTGTTGGAAATCATAATTATAACTTTTTACAAACCACAAGTTTCTTATTCCTCTAGTAATTTAAAAGAGACCAGAGAGAACTATAATCTATAATAAGCCAACCATTGCATTGTGAATATCTGAATTATTTCCTAAATAGATATGTCTAAATTAGCCTGGCCTTTGCTGGAAATTTAGTCTCATTTTGATGAAGTGCTACTTTGTGACTCACATTCTTAGTACACGGGATTCAGTGAAGCAAAGATATTTCCATGCAAGTATATTGAATTTACTAGTTTGACATAAATAGTATTCATGTAATACAAACTTCATTGCTAACAAATGAATGCATGAGTTAGGATATCTATTACAATAAATTCACATAGGCTATTATTGCTAAAGTGAAATGTGAGAACTACATTTCAAACCTCTATTTGTCTCCATATCATTCATTTCATTGCACAGCAGATTGTACTTTTAAAGTGAATTCAAGCTGGATTTAAGAAAAAGACAAAGTTCAATGTACTTTACACTTACAAAATATTAAGGAATGATATATAGTATTTAAAATAGCATTGTGGGGCACCTTTCAAATACTTCCAAGAGTATCAAACATTCAGATACTTCCAAGAATATCAAGCATTTATTTTTTATTTTTTGGATTGTGATTTGAAATTAGAACTCTTAATTCATTATTTACTTTAAATTGGTATATATGTGAATCACCAAAGATCAGGTGATGAAACTTGTTATTTCTTAATTGATAAGATTAACTAAAATGCTAGAAAGCAGATATGCAAAAAATCTAAATAAGAATGTCTTCCATTTAACTTTGTAACTGAATCCTTTCATTTAATCTTTATTTTATTGTGTTTATTTTTTTAACAGAAGAACATTTATCCAAATTCTCCAAATTTCTCACAATGATCTGTTAATATTTTAATTATGAAAAATATATTTTAGAAGCAAAATTATGAAAACAAGTGTCTTATATGTAGGACATAGTAAATTGTCACTTACACAAATGATAGATTTAAGTCACTCAAACTTTTCATATTTGAAAGCTATGGTACTCAGGAATTTACATTTATATTTTTTAAAATGTTTGTAAAAATATGAAACTGTCAATAACAAAAATAAGCCTTGACCATTAGAACTTCACAATTTTTTCTAAGGCAAAGTATAGATCTACCAAAAACTACCTAGTAAGAAAACAGGCAGGAACAGATGTGTAGAGATTTTCTATGACTCTTGGGAAGCTAGCCTTTCTTCCTTAGAGAGGAAGAGGTCAAATATAAGGGGGAGGGGAAATGAATGAGGAAGACCCTTCTACTTATAAGGAAATGGGTATTCACATGTTCCAGAGTGTGTGGAGGGAGTTACAGAGACAGGTATGTTTTGGTTTCTCAAATGTCAGGAATTGTAAGGTAGAAAAAGGACATTTTTTTCTTAAAATATGGAAGAGGAAGTTAAAAACAAAAATAATTTTATAATTATTCATTTAATTTAAGGGGAGAGAGAGAAGAAGTGTAATCTTCACCAGGAAAGCACTATGGCAAAGACAGCTGACTAACTGAGCATTCCTCCTGCGTGTTTTACCCTGAAATGTGCCTTATCATTATTAAAACAGTGCACATGCTTAGCATCAAGCAACCAGTGAAATTGTCATGAAAATAATCTAGGCAACTTAGAAAAAAATGAATAAATAATTTGGCCCTCAAAAATGGCTCTCTCACTGTGCTTGTTCTTACCTATATCAACTTCCTTAAGAACTCTGTGAGGACTAATTATCTTGATTTATAGATTAAAAAACTAAGACTCAGATGGTTTCAATAAAGTTTCCAAAATTAGCTGTATTTACAGCTCTTGCTACCTATTGTATAGTTGTTGCTTCTGTGATAGTTATCTGGCTTCATATCTTTGTAACACCATTTATTTACTATATATATGTTGCTGCTAAGAAAGCAAAGAACTAATAATAGCTAATTTTAAAATCTTACAAAATGAAAATACATGTATCTTAGTCAGAATTTCCCCATATTGTAGTAAACTCTCAAATTCTAAAGCTATAAGTAAATTTTAGGTGTTGAAAATTAAATGTTCATAGCATATGGCCTCAAACATATTTTCAGATGTACATCAAAGGCCTGCAAAGGTATTTTTTGCTGACTGCACATTTCAAAGAGAAAGGATATAGGAAGATACAGGGCTCTTGGATTAGTGATAATCAATTGGACATACATTAAGACAGTTTGTTATACAATATAAAAATGCTATGGTTTGAATGTGTCCCCCAAAGTTCATGTGTTGAAAAGTTAATTTCTAATACAATTGTTGAGAGTCAGAAATTTTAAGAGGTGATAAAGTGTAGAGGGCACAGTTCCAAAGATGATTTCAATTAATGTCATTTTCATGGAAGTGGGTTCTTTATAAAAGAATGAATTTAGCCCTATCCCTTTCTTTTTTGCTCAATTTGCCATCTGCCATGTAGGATGTGGTAATAATGCCCTCACCAGATGTAGCTCCTAGATCTTGGACTTCCCTGACTCTAGAACATTGAGCCAAATAAATTTCTGTTCATTATAAATGATCCAGTCTGTTGTATTCTGAAAAAGCAGCAAAAAATAAGCTGATGGGAGATGACTGCATCTCTCTGTAATCTAGAAAGGCAAGAGAGAGAGGATGGATGTGACTGTCCATGGCTTCTGAATAGAAAGTTGAGATACAATTCTAATGAAACTGGTTGCCAACCACACCATCTAAAGACTTTTGTACCAGAATCATTACACAAGTGGATCTAACTGAAATAGTTTTCAAAAGTGTAAACCAGGAGTACATTCTTAAACATGGGAAAAGTAACAAAGAAAAAACATATAAATTTTTTTTAAAGTGACAAAAAATTCTCAACAACAAACCTTATGCTTTGCTTCTGTACCAATAGCAAACCCAGGGAAGGTTCCCAGCCCAAAGTTCAAGATTATGTCAGTAATGAAGAAAATTGGACTACAATGCAAAAATTAAATTTTGAAATCTCATAATACCGATTGGTGCATACAAAAAAAGTATTTCAAAGACTATCTAGAAGTTTTGATTTACTAATAAATTGCTTCATTCTCTTTATGTACATATAAAATAGGCACTTTACATATAAAGCAGTCAATTTCTAGTATAATATGAATGGCACCTCTCCAAGTCAATTAGAGTATTTGGATAGTATAACATTAGAAGACAAATTTTTTTTGTAAAAAGATATTTTTATTATGACCAGTTTTGAAATGCAAGTATTCTGATGAGACTGCATCTATTAATAGTTAGCATGGAGATGTTTTGATTTTTTATCATGAAATTAAAAGATATTTCTTAAGATTCCCTAAACATAAGAAGAATCTAAAAACTTTGTGTATGTCCTGAGGAGGAAGGCAGAAATTATATCATCAGGAGATGAATAAATCTTCAAAAAAAGTTTACATAGAAGGTCCAGGACCACCTTCAGGGACTACCATGGGAGCCTAGCCAAGGGCAGACCTGAGACTGCTAGCCGTCAGTCACAGAGGAACACAGACCAAGGGGAAAAGCTGCCTCCAGGTAGCACTGTGGGAAATGTAGCCTAAGTGAGGACCAGAACCACTCCAGTTCTGCAGCAGAGTTCCTGCTTACCTACAAGACCACAGGCCAAGGCCTAGGACCACCTTCAGAGACCACCGAGGGAACCCAGTTAAGGCCATTCCCACTGCCATCTTGAGTTACCTCCACTACTGCCACCACCATCTTTAGTGGCAGTAGTGTCTATCTGGGGACACCTGCTGGGGACTGGAAGTAAACTCCAAGGTGAGATACAGGTAATCTGTAGTATCACTACAAGATTACAGGATAGAAACCACAATACCTCAGATTGGCATTGCAAGAAAGAAAGATACATAATCGACATGAAAAAACAAGGGAAGAAAATTCCCATATAAACCAAGATACTACAAAAATAGAATCCATTGACTGCACAGTTGATGAAATGTCAGAGAAAGAATTCAGAATGTATGTAATTAAAATGATCTGCAAATTAAAGAATGACTTAAGCGAGCAAATACAGGCAAAAATTGATCACTCCAACAAAGAAATAAGAGAGCAAATAAAAACAATAATTGAACACTCCAACAAAGAGATAAAGGAGCAAATACAAGTAGCAAGAATTACTTTAAGAAAGAGCTATATATTGCTAAAAAAAAAATCAGAAATTCTTGAAATGAAGGAAACAATAAACCAAATAAAAAACTCAATAGAAAGTATTACCAGCAGACTAGATCGCTTGGAAGACAGAACTTTGGATAATGAAGACAAATACACAATCTTGAAAATAAACTTAACCATACAGTGAAGATGGTAAAAAATTATGAACAGAATATACAAGAATTATGAGATAACATTAAAAGACCAAATCAAAGATTTATTGGGATAGAGGAAGGCACAGAATTTTAAAACAAATGAATACACAATCTCTTCAATGAAATAACACCATAAAAGTTCCCAAACATGAAAAATAAATTGAAAAATCAAATACAAGAGGCTTACAGGACACCAAATGTACAAAATTTCAACAGATCTACACCAAGGCACATTATAATGAAAATGCCCAACATACAAAATAAGGATAGAATTTTTAAGGCCACAAGAGAGAGGAATCAGATTACATATAGAGGCAGATCAACTTAGAACTCAGCATATTTTTCAACCCAGACCTAAAAGCTAGGAGATCATGGAATGACATATACCAAGCTCTGAAAGAAAATGGATGTCAACCAAGAATCTTATATTCAGCAAAATTGAGCTTCAGATTTGATGATGAATTAGAAACCTTTCATGATAAACAAAAGTTACAGGAATGTAAAGCAAGAAAGCCTGCACTACACAGCACTCTCAGAAAAATATCCCATGGGAAAGAAATGATAACAATGAAAATATACAAAGAGAGGAACTACACTAAAAAAGAAAAAAGCTAATCAAAGAAGAAACAAAGCAAAGGTAAAAACCAAAAATAAACCAAAATAACCAGGATTACAAATCATATTTCAATAATAACCCTGAATGTAAATGGCCTAAATGCACCAATTAAAAGACATAGACTGACAGACTGGATTAAAAAAAAAATACCCAACAATATGCTGTCTTCAAGAGACTCATCTCACAGGAAAAGACATCCACAGACTGAAAGTGAAAGGGTGGGAAAAAACATATCACTCATATGGAACCCGCAAACGAGCAGAAGTTTCCATCTTCATATCAAATAAAGTGGACTTCAAACCAAAGATGCTGAAAAAAGATAAAGAAGGTCATTTCATACTTCTTAGGGAATCATGCATTAACAAGACATAACAATCATAAATACATATGTCCCAAATAATGGGGCTTCTAGGTATAGCAAACAAATTCTTCTCAACTACAAGAATCAGACCAAACACAATAGTACTGGGTGACTTTAACACACGTCTCTCACCACTGGATAAATCTTCCAAACAAAAACTAAACAAAGAAACCATAGAACTCAATAAAAAAATCAATAATTTAGACTTAACAGGCATATATAGACTATTCCATCCATCAATGAGTGAATACACTTTTTTCTCAGCAGCACATGGATCATTTTCCAAAGTAGATCATATGTTATGTCACAAAGCCAGTCTTAGAAAATACAAAAAAATAGAGATTTTACCCTGCATCCTATCTGACCATATGGAATAAAATTAGAAATCAGTGACAGATTAATAAATAGGAACAATTCCAATATCCATAAACTAAATAATATGCTATTGAATGATGCATGGATAACAGAAGACATCAAGGAAGAGATCAAAAAATTTTTAGAGGTAAGTGAGAGATCTGATACAACATAAAATCTCTGGGACAACATGAAGGCAGTGCTAAGAGGAAAGTTCATTGCATTAAGTTCATTCATTAAAAGAAGAAAAAGTCAACAAATAAATGACTTGACTCTACATCTCAAAGCCCTAGAAAAAAAAGAACAAACCAACACCAAAAGAAGTATAAGACAGGAAATAATTAAAACTAGGGCTGAAATCAACAAAACTGAAACAAAAGAAACAATTCAAAAAATTGACAAAACAAAAAGCTGGTTCTTTGAAAAAATAAACAAAATTGATAAACCCTTAGCCACCCTAACAAAAAGAAGAAGAGAGAAAAGCCAAATTACTAGAATTTGTGATGAAAAAGGAAATATCACAACAGACACTACTGAAATACAGAGGAAAATTAGAAACTGTTTTTGAAATTTATACCCCAGTAAAATAGAAAACCCTGAAGACACTGACAAATTTCTAGAGATATGACCTATCCAAACTGAACCAGGAGGTCATATACAACTTAAACACATCAATTTCAAGCAAGGAAATAGAAGATGCCCTCAAAAGCCTGCCAATTAAGAAAAGCCCAGGTCCAGGTGGATTCTCAGCTGAGTTCTATAAAACCTAGAAAGAAAAATTAATACCAATACTCCTCAAACTATTTTATGAAATAGAAAAGGAGGGAACGCTTCCAAACTCTTTTTATGAGGTATCACCCTAATACCAAACCCCGACAGAGACACATCAAATAAAGAAAGCTTCAGACCAATATCCCTGATGAACATTGATGCAAAAATTCTCAAAATTTTGGCAAAACACATACAAATAGATATTAAATAAATAGTGCACCATGATCAAGTGAGGTTCATTCCAGGGACGCCAAGTTGGTTCAACATACGAAATCAATTTATGAAATCAAAGAATAGGTCACATTATTGCTTTTCTCTCCTTAGAATATACTGAGTTCACTGAAACATAAATTAGAAACTCACATTTCACCTAACATCTCAAAGCAAAAATGATATTAAAGGTCAGTAGGGAAAAGGAAAAGATGAATAGTTGTACAACAAGAAAAGAGAACAAATAATTTAGTGTTTACACTATATCCTTAATTTATCCTAAGACAAGGTACAGGGTCTTTGTTATCTTCTTATCCAGAAACAAATTGTGGAATATATAAGATAAAAATGATACTCCTAGATTAATAATATGAGTTACTAAAGATTGCTTTTGACAAGAAACATGATATTTGATTATATTAGAACCTCATATTTTCTCTTGTAATTTTTTATGTTAGCTCAGTATATATTTATAGTAAGGAAATAAGTCTTTCTAGAAATAAGTTAATTCAGATAGTAAAAAAAAAAAAGTTCTTAATGCTGGCAATATTTGTTAAAATTCTATTCAGCTAATACTGATAAATAAATGTAAGAATGTATACTTTGGCCTCAGTGAATAAATCCAAGAATATTTTAAGAGACTTCTTATGTTGTTATGAATGCATAGAGATAAGGATCTATCAAAGCACTAACACTACATAATTCACCATGGCTCATTTGCACAGAAAAATCCAGAGCTTGATGATCCATAGCAATGTATAAGATAGGTACCAAATATTTCAGTCAAGAGATCATTTGGAGGGAGTATTCTTGCCTAGATGACAGCATATGCTCTTAGAACATAATGGATATAATAATTTTAAAAATATATTTGTTTTCCAGATTCCAAATGTACAAATATTCATTATAAATAGCTGGCAGCTAATGATTCAGAAAAAATACATTTATTTAGCCCATTTTATATTCAAATCATTCATAATCAGGCATGAGCCCCAAATTTTGTACATAATAAAAACTGTGTGACTATAAGAAAATAAGAAAAACCCAAATATAACATCATTACACTAAAAACCACACACACATTTATAAATTTTTTACATGAAAAATTATAATAAAATAAATGGAAGCATTGGAAAACTCATGTGGAGAAACTCCATTGAATATTTCTTCAAATGCTCCCTTAATGGAGTTGGGCAAACACATTCTGTGTGAAATTTGTGACAGGATCTGTTAAAACTAAAAATGCTCCCTAACTCCTTTATAATCCTAAAGAACTGCATTACAATGGTTTATTATTAAAGTATATACTTTTTCAAAAGGTGAAAAGAACAACACAGGCAGAATTTTTCATTTGCTATGGAATCTGTGCAGGTACAGATCATAGAATTCCAAATATAGCACATAAATATGGCAGTGGCAGGTGTTTACTCCCTCTTAATGAAGATATGATGAAACTGAACCATGACTTATCTTTCATAATCCTCACATTTTATTTCAGAACTTTCATAAATTTCTAATATTTCTAACATCTACAGTTCCAACACATACACTCCCAAATCTCACCTTCCACAAGATGTTAAGAATTTGTAGTTGACAAAGTATTCTCTCCAGATGTTAAACAGTGTCATAA
Source organism: Geosciurus inauris (assembly GCA_004024805.1). Taxonomy (NCBI): domain Eukaryota; kingdom Metazoa; phylum Chordata; class Mammalia; order Rodentia; family Sciuridae; genus Geosciurus; species Geosciurus inauris. The sequence continues at coordinate 48,500 of PVHX01011156.1, read as the reverse complement.
AGACATCTATGTCTGGAAGTTAAACAATGTCATAAAGACATCTATGCACCTTTCCTGCTTTAACAAGTTATTATTATTTGTGGTTTTGCATTATATTCACAACAACCATCCAAAGCACAGCTGTAACAGTTATGTGGTAGACACCTCTAAGATGACCACCAATGAGTCCTGTCCCATTTGTATGGTCTGGGCTTATTAAATCATATATTATTATTAGAATTGACAGTTTGGAATGTATCTACAAGATTGAGTTAAACAAAGACTATACATTACTTCTTAGTGTGTGTTGTCTCACATATGTGGGCCTTCTCTAATGGAAACCAACTGCCATATTCTAAAATGCCCTATAGAAAGACACACATATTAAGGGTTGTAGAAGGCTTATATTCAAGAAACAAAAAGGAAGAGAGGCCACAAGGACTAAATAGCCCACAAGGAGTAAATCATGCCAAAAATCACGAGAGCAAGATCTGGAAATGTATCTTGTCTCAATCAAGTGTTCAGATGAAACTGTAGGCCCAGTGACACATTTAACCACACCATGTATGAACACTTGAGCAACACTTCAGTTAAGTTTTGCCCACATTCTTCATACACAGAAAGTAGGAGATGATAAATATCCATTGCTTTAAGTTGCTAAATTACTTCTTTTTTTGTACCAGGGATTGAACTCAGGGTCATGTATGCACTGAGCCACACCCCTAGCCCTATTTTGTATTTTATTTAGAGATGGGGTATTACTCAGTTGCTTAGTGCTTCCCTTTTCCTGAGGCTGGCTTTGAACACAAGATCCTCCTGCCTCAGCCTCACTAGCTACTGGAATTACAAGCATGTACCACCATTCCCAGCTACTCTTTTATGCAGAACAACACAACATCACTAGTACAAGTCATTTTTACAGTGCTATTTATTATTTTTTGCAATGATGACACATAAAGCTTGCATAATTCCTGAGATCTGCCTTCACTTTTATACCCTTAGTTTTCAAAAACTTTAAAATATATGCCACACAAATGGATTCAGATCAATCAAACCCATAATGCCAAAACAGTAATTCAATATTCTGCCTCAAATTAAGAAAATAAAACAAAACAAAAATACCTAATTCTAAACAATTAGTTAAAATAATATACACCAACTAAAAGTACAATTTTGTATTATCTCGAAAGAAAACCTGATAAATGCTAAAAAGTAGAATAGATAGCCTTTTTCAGTTCAGTAATATGGTTTTGTATGCTGTAAAATGTGATTTGAATATAAAATATTGGTAGAGTTAAATGATTAATGAAGAAATATTATTAAAAAGAAAAAACATTGCATGGAAAAAATGACCTTACTAATCAAGATTTGATTTATTCCTATAATAAATGAATTTACAACCTGTGCTCATGCCAGAATATGGACTCAGAACACACATGCACCTGCACTGGAGGCCACACCAGGAACACCCTGCACTCACTGACAGGAACATCCCATACCCACATGGATAGAAACACCTGGATACAGCTCCTGGTTCACCAACATGAGGATGAGGCCCCACTCAAACTTTTTCCATTTTGTGACACTGCAGCCACTAACATAGCCCTTCCCATATGGTAATCTACACCATAGACAATGAACAAGGACAGCTGCCCATTGCAGCACCATGTACCACCACCAAACAGGCCACTCAACACCAGTGCACAGCCCATCCTTCCAGCTCCACTGCTGAAAGTAGTTGCCTCCAGCTTGGGACACCTCTACCATCATCTGAGGTTGCTTCCACTGTCCTCTCCACCATCTTTAGTTGGGGCAGCTTCTATTTGATGACACCAAGGGGGACCCGGAAGCCCAATATCAAGGCACCTACAGGCTTGATGCTACTGTCAACACCAATGAAGACATGATCTCTTCAATCAAGGGAAAACAACCAAGACAGAAAGACCATCACCAAGGTCTGTGTGGAACTGGTTGCACTAGAGATATCCCTACTAAGTATGCTAACAGTGAGCATCCTGTTGCAGAGGCAATGAAGGAAGCCTTGCATGGGGTTGCTTCTCTTTTTCTTTTCCTGCTAATAGCCAACTTCTTTTGAGTCACATTTCACAGATCCTATAACCTAATACCTCTATATTCTCATGACTTATGTTATAAATATTATATTCTAACCCCAACATTCTTTCTCTGTCCATCATTAGAAACTGTAAAACCTTATACGCCTACCAGGTACTTCAAGATTACAGGGTAAAAGCTGCAAATACCTCAGATCCACACTGTAAGAGTGGAAGACACATAGACAACATGAAAACACAAGGGAGGAAAGTGACTCAAACAAGCCAAGATACTGCAATAATAGAATCCATTGACAGCACAGCAGATGAAATGTCAGAGAAGGAGTTCATGATGTACATAATTAAAATGATCTTTAAATTAAGAATGACCTAAGGAACAAATACAGGCAAAAATTGATCACTCCAACAAAGAGAAAAGAGAGAAGACACAGCTAAGTAAAAGATTATTTCAAGAAAGATAGATTCTAAAAAAACAAAAACAAAAACAAAAAAGCAATAAACCAAATAAAAAACACAGTAGAAAGCATCACAAACAGACTAGATCACTTCAAATACAGAACCTCAGACAATGAAGACACAATATACAATCTTGAAGACAGAGCTGACTACACAGTGAAGATGGTAAGAAACCACAAACAGAACATCCAAGAATTATGGGATAACATCAAAATACCAAATCTAAGATTTACTGGGATAGAGGAAGGCACAGAGTTTCAAACCAAAGGAATGCACAACCTCTTCAATGAAATAATATAAAAATACTTCCCAAACATGAAGAATATCTTGGAATACAAGAGGCTTACAGGACACCAAATATACAAAATTACAACAAATCTACACCAAATCACATTATAATGAAAATTCCTAGCATACAGAATAAAAATAGAATTTTAAAGGCTGCAAGAGAGAGGAATATGATTACATATTGGGGGAGACCAATTCAAACCTCAGCAGATTTTTCAACCCAGACCCTAAAAGTCAGGAGATCATGGATCAAGCTCTGAAGGAAAATGGGTGCCAACCAAGAATCTTATAGTCATCCAAATTAAGCTTCATATTTGATGACAAAATAAGAATCTTCCATGATAAACAAAAGTTACAAGAATTTACAGTGGGAAAGCCTGCACATTCTTGGCAAAATATTCCATGAGGAGGAAATGAATAAAAACTGATTATCTGCAAAGGCAAGAACTCCACTGAAGGTAAGCCTGGACAGAAGAGAAACCAAGCCAGGTTAAAAACCAAAAACAAATCAAAATGACCAGGAATAAAAATCATATTTCAATAATAAGCCTGAATGTGAATGCCCTAAACTCATAAATTAAAAGTCATAGATTGACAGATTGGATTTTTTTTAAAAAAAAAAGCCCAACAGCATGCTCACTTCAAGAGACTAATCTTACAGGAAGAGAAATCCACAGACTGAAGGTGAAAGGGTGGGAAAAAATGTATCAATCACATGGACCATGTAAACAAGCAGGGGTTTCCATCCTCATATCAGATAAAGTGGACTTCACAGCAAAGTTAGTAAAAAGGGTCAAAGAAGGACATTTTCATACTATTCAAGGGAATAATACATCAACATGATATGACAATTGTAAATATCTATGTTCCAAACAATAGGGCATCTATATATATCAAATGCTTCTCAACTACAAATATCAAATAGACCACAACACAATAATACTGGCTGACTTTAACACACCTCACTCACCACTGGATATATTGTACAAACAAAAAGTAAACAAAGAAACTATATAACTCAATAAAATAATCAATAATTTAGACTTAAAAGACATATGAAATATTTCATTGATCAACAAGCAAATACACTTATTTCTCAGCAGCCCGTGGATTCTTCTCCAAAATAGATCATATGTTATGCCACAAAGCAAGTCTTAGCAAATATCGAGAGAGAGAGAGAGAAAGAGAGAGAGAGAGAGAAATACTACAATGCATTCTATCAGACCATAATGGAATAAAATTAGAAATCAAAGATAAAAGATAGAAACTACTCTAACATCTGGATGCTAAATAATATGCTATTGAATGATGCATAGATAACAGAAGACTTCAGGGAGGAGATAAAAAATTTTTAGAGGTAAATGAGAACTCAGCATATCAAAATCTCTGGGACGCTATGAAGGCTAAGACGCTAAGAGGAAAGTTCCTTGCATTAAGTTCATATATTAAAAGAAGTAAAAGTCAACAAAAAATGACCTGACATTACATCTCAAAGCCCTAGAAAAAGAAGAACAAACCAACTATAAAAGTAGTAGAAGACACGAAATAATTAAAATCAGGGCAAAAATCAATAAAATTTAAACAAAAGAAGCAATTTAAAAAATTGAAGCAGGGCACAGTGGCACACTCCTGTAATTCCAGCACATCATGAGCTCAAAGCCAGCCTCAGCAATGGCATGATGCTAAGCAACTCAATGAGACCCTGTCTCTAAATAAAACACAAAATAGAACTGAAAATGTGGCTCACTGTTTGAGTATCCCTCAGTTCAATGCCTAGTACAAAAAAAAAAAATTGAAAAATTAAGGAGCTGGATCTTTGAAAAAATAAATAAAATTGATGAAACTATAGCTACCCTAACAAAAATAAGAGAGAAAACTCAAATTACTAAAATTTGAGATATAAAAGGAAATATCACAACAGACAATATTGAAATACAGAAGACAATTAGAAACTATTTTGAAAATTTATATTCCAGTAAAATAGAAAAGCTCAAAGACACCAACAAACTTCTAGAGATATATGATCTACACAAGCTGAAACAAGAGGACATACATAGTTTAAACATATCAATTTAAAGCAAGGAAATAGAAGATGCCATCAAAAGTCTACCAATGAAGAAAAGCCCAGGACCAGATGGATTCTCAGTTGAGTTCTATTAGACCTACAAGAAAGAATTAATACCAATATTCTTCAAATTATTTTATGAAATAGAAAAGGAGGAAACTCTTCCAAACTCGTTTATGAGGTTAGTATCATCCTGATTCCAAAACCAAGCAGAGACACATCAAGGAAAGAAAATTTCAGACCAATATCCCTGGTGAACATTGATGTAAAAATTCTCAATAAAATTTTGGCAAATCACATACAAAAATATATTTTTAAAAAGTGCACCATGTTCGTCAACTGCTTCTTCTATGCCTAGAGATACTCTGGCAACCACTGATCTGGGATTTCTGTCCCTGTAGTGTTGGCTTTCTAGAATGCCATGTAAATGGGATTTTACAGTATGCAGCCTTTTGAATCTGGTTTTTCACTTATCATGCTACATTTTAGATGGGTCTGTCATTGCATGTATCAGTTCATTCCTTTTTGATTGCTGCTGTCATATGTATCAATAGCCCATTCTTCTTTATTGCTGAAGAGTATTATGTTGTGGGGATGTACCATTTCTTTCACCATTCATCCACTGAAGAACATTTGGGTTGTTTCCAGTTTCAGGCAATTATGAATAAAGACTCCACTCATCTAAAAAAAAAAAAAAAAAAGTGCACCATGATCAAGCAGGGTTCATTCAGGGATGCAAGGTGGGTTCAGAATACAGAAATCAATAAACATAATTCATCACATCAATAGACTTAAAGACAAGAATCACATGATTATATAAATTGATGTAGAGAAAGCATTTGACAAAATACAGCACACTTTTATGTTCAAAACACTAGAAAAACTAGGGATAGTAGGAACATACCTCAACTTTGTAAAAGCTATCTATGCTAAACCCAAGACCAACATCATCCTGAATGGAGAAAAATTGGAAGCATTCACTCTAAAAACAGGAACAAGACAGAGATGCCTTCTTTCACCCTTCTACTTAACATTATCCTTGAAACTCTAGCCAGAGCAATTAGACAGGCAAAAGATATTAAAGGGATACAAATAGGAAAACTATCATTATTTGCTAACAATATGATTCCATACTTAGAGGACCCAAAAAATTCCACTAGAAAATTACTAGAAATAATAAGTGAATTCAGCAAAGTAGCAGGATATAAAACCAACACCCATAAATCAATTGCATTTCTATGCATCAGTGATAAATCCTCTGAAAGAGAAATTAAGAAAACTACCTGTTCACAACAGCCTCAAAAAAAAAAAAAAATACTTTGGAATCAATTTAACAAAAGAAGTGCAAGAACTTTACAATGAAAACTACAGGACACTAAAGAAAGAAATTGTACAAGACCTTAGAAGATGGAAAGATTTCCCATACTCTTGGATAGCAGAATCAATATTGTCAAAATGGCATCCTGCCCAAAGTGCTATATAGATTCAATGTGATTCCAATTAAAATCCCAACATCATTCCTTATAGAAATAGAAAAGGCAATCATAAAATTCATTTGGAAAAATAAGAGATCCAGAATAGCCAAAGCAATCCTTAACAAAAAGAGGGAAGCAGGAAGCATCACAATACCAGACCTTAAACTATACTACAAAGATATAGTAACAAAAATGGCATGGTATTGTCACCAAAATAGATATGTAGACATATCGTACAGAATAGAAGACACAGTGACAAACCCACTTAAATAATTATCTTATACTAGACAAAGGTGCCAAACATGTACATTGGATAAAAGATAGCCTCTTCAATAAGTGGTACTGGGAAAACTGGAAATCCATATGCAGCAAAATAAAACTAAAACCCTATCGCTCACCATGCACAAAACTCAAAGTGGATCAAGGATCTGGGAATTAGACCAGCTATCCTGTGCCTAATAGAAGAAAAAGTAGGCACCAATCTTTATCATGTCAGATTAGGCTCTGACCTCCTTAGCACAACACCTAAAGAGCAAGAAATAAAATTGAGAATCAATAAATGGGATAGATTCAAACTAAAAATTTATTCTCAGCAAAAAAAAACAATGAGGTGAAGAGAGAGCCTACATTTTGGAGCAAATTTTTGCCACAAGCCCGTCAGATAGAGCACAAATCACCAGGATATATAAAAAACTTGAAAAACTTTACACTAAAAAAGACAAACTGCAGGGGTTGCAGTCCATCCCGACCCATCAGGTTGAAGGGGCACCCCCAATTCACCTAGCAGTGGAAGTTGGGAAGATTTGGAGCTGACTGGTTGCCTGTTTTTAGTCCTCTGCTGCCTCAGGACAATCAGACACACCAGCGAGTCAAGTCAAGGCAAGTACTCTTATAATTGCAGAACAAGCATTCAACTTATAGGGCCATTCGGCTAATCAGACAATGCATATAGGCAACAACTGTCCATATGGCAAGGCACGTAAACCCCCTGAATTCTGTCCATGAGCTGATCACGTTCGCAGAACCAACAGTAAACCAATCATATAGTCCCTCCTTCCTCTGTGCCCTTCCCATTTATCATCTTTTGAGAAATGTCTGTTCAGCTCCTTAGGCCATTTATTGATTAGGTTGTTTGGTGTGGGGAGCTAGCTCCATTATACGCCCTTATAGTCATAGCTCTTTTCTGTTATCTTAAAGTTAATCTGAAAAAATTCACTTATTTATTTATGGATGATAATTCTACAGAATGAAGATTATTAAAAAATAAATAAATACAGGAAGAGAGTGTTTTAGTCAGCTTTTGCATCACTGTGAGTAACTAAAAGGCCTGATATGGATAACTTAGAGAAGGAAAAGTTTATTTGGGTTTCAATTTTTAGAGATCTTAGTCCCTTGCCAACTGAATGCATAACTCTGGGCCTGAGGTGAAGAAAAACATGATGATTGAAGGGCATTGTGGAGTAATGCAGCTCAGTATATGGCAACTAAGAGGCAGAGAGAGCTCACCAGGGACAAAATGTAAACCCTAAAGGCATGCCTGCAGTGACCTACCTCTTCCAGTCCACTATACCTGCCTACAGTTACCACCCAGTTAATCCATATCAGTGGGCTAATCCACTGATTAATTTACCATTCTCATTATCTAATAATTTCACCTCTGAAAAGTTTTATATTATCTCACCCATGAGCTTTTGGTGGATTTTTATGATTTATATCTGAACCATAAAATTCTGCCCTTGGCCCCCAAAAGCTCATTCCCATCTTACTATGCAGAAGACATTTAGTCTGTTTCCAAGAGTCACTATAGTCTAATGAGTTCTAGTATTGCCAAAAAGTCCAAGTCTAAAATCTCATCTGAAACTCAAGTCAAACTCTTAGCTATGTGAGTAAAGAGCAAGTTACATATATCCAATATTTAATGGCACAGAATAAATATTTCCATTTCACAAAGGAGATACAGGAGCATAAAAAAGAAGACTAAAACAAGACTAAAATTAAGCTGAACAAATATGTCCAGTAGATCCATGTCCAGCATTAGAGGCACATGGCATTATGATGTTCTCTCCAAAGGGCTTGCATAATTCCACCCCTGTGGCATTACTGGTTGCAGTACACATGGCCTCTCTTGGTTTTTTTATGCTTGATTTCTACCAATTTCCTTGGCCAGCATCCTATGTTACTGGCATCTCTTAATCTTGGGGGTCTTCAGCAAGCTTTAACTTCCTTCTCACATCTTCATGCATTACTTTCTTAGGGGCATCCTGAAGAGACTCTGACATTGCTACACTTTGCCTCACTTTCTAGGCCTTTCTTTGAAATCTTAGTGAAAACCTCATTGACTACCTAATTCCAGTATCTTGCAAAATTAGCAATGTGTGGTTAACAAAAAGGTCTGACACCATTTTGAGCATTAGCTAAGTTTTCTGGGACCATGGCTACAGAAGGCATTGAGTGCCTGTGTGGCTGGGCATGGTAAAAATCTTCCTAGACACTGTTGTGCTAGCAGGGCATCCCAGTGGTCTCTTTTCAAAGGAATTTTGACTTTTATGCCTTTATACCCTCGAACTTAAGATGGGTATGGTGTTACAAATTCTAAGGTGCCTTTGAGCCATCTTTCCTATGATCTTTGTATATAAAGTACTTAGCATCTCTTTAGTTCCTATAATCTTTTTAACAACCAAAACTTCCTTGACCCTAGTTTTATATGCACTTTTCTGACCAAATCACAAGTTTTTCAAATCTTTCCCCTCCACTTTCTGTTCCTGATTATCACCTAAACTTGGCTAAAATTCACCAGCAATATCTATGCCATTGCATAAATGTTGTGCTGCCTTAAAATTCCCTCTACCAGATTAATTAGTCCATCACCTTTAAATATAGCCTCAGACAAAGTCTCAGGACATGGGAAAAATATACATAAAGTCATTGTCAGTGTAACATGAATTGTCTCTAGTCTAATTTCCAATAGAGTCCTCTCTCCTTCCTCTCTGGAACCTCATGAGCCTAGTCTTTACTTTCCAGAATTCTGTCAGCATTCCGGTTTTCTTTTTTGGGGGGTGGGGGGGTACCAGGAATTGAACTCAGGGGCACTCGACCATTGAGCCACATCCCCAGCCCTATTTTGTGTTTTATGTAGAGACAGGGTCTCACTGAGTTGCTTAGTGCTTCACCGTTGCTGAGGCTGGCTTTGAACTTACAATTCTCCTGTCTCAGCCTCCCTAAGTGCTGGGATTACAGGCTTGTGCCAACACCAGTTTTCTGAGCTCCCATCAGAATCACCCATTAAGTTCTGTTTACAACATTCTAAGGCTTCTCCATCATCAGACATCCTCTATCTCTAAAATTTTCCAAACTTCTCCCATAAATCCATGCCAAGCCAGTCTGAATCACATGGTCAAGTTAGTGAGAGCAATGACCACACTCCAGAAACATTTCCTTTGTAGTTGACTTTGTTCTGCTCTGACAAATATACCTGACTAGAACAACTTAAAGCTAGAAATATTTATTCTGGCTCATAATTTCAGAAGTTCAGTCCATGGTTGGTCAACTCCAAAGAACACCATGGTAGAAGAGCATAGTAAAAGAAAGCTTCTCAGTTCTTGAAAACCAGTAAGCACAGAGAAAGATAGAGCAAAAGTTTCCAAGGACAAAATATAAAACCCAAAGTCATGCCCTAGTGACCTACCTCCTCCAGCCACACTCTACCTGTCTTCAGTTACCACCCAGTTAATACATATCAGTAGATTAATTCATCCACTTATTAGGTTACAACTCTCCTAATCAAATAATTTCACCTCTCAACATTCTTGCATTGTGTTATACATGAAGTATTGGGGGACACTTCATCATGGTTTAGCTATGATGTTTCCCCATAAAGCTCATTTTGGAAACAATGCAAGAAAGTTTAGATGTGAAATGATTGTGTTATGAAAGCTTAAACATAGTCAGTGCATTAATCCTCTGGTAGGATTAACTGAGGGACTAGTTGTAGGTAGATTGGGTGTAACTGGAAGAGGTGGATCACTGGGGATGTGTCTATGGGTTATGTGACCTGCGCTTAGTCTCTATCTGATTCCTGGTAACAATGTCCTGAACTGCATTTCTCCTCCACACCTTTCCACCATGATGTTTTGCCTTACCTCAGGTACAGAGCAATGCAGTTGGCCATGTATGAACTGAGACTTCTGAAACCATGAGCCCCAAATAAATATTTCTTCCTGTAACTGTTCTCATCAGGTCTTTTGGTCATAGTGTGAAAAAGGTGATGAAAACAATACAAAAGTTTTATATGTTAAAACATTAATAGTCCCTGAAGCACAAGACCAACAGACACCCGACTATCTTATTAAAATGAGTTGGAAAGGGAGAAGGAAAATTCATGGAGAGGAAAAACACAATCATTAAAAGAAGCATTTATGCTATATTTTTGAAACTCTGTAGTAGGCATGACAAGAACCAAAAAATGAAATAGAGATTATTCTTATCTTAGTAAATTGAAAATATAGATAGGAAGGTAGATTATAAATATTTTATACTTTTTTTAAAAATAGGTTTAAAAAAAAAAGATTCTTAAAGTGATCAAAAAGAGGGTAACTTAGGGCCTTGGAGAATAGATAGTATTTTTTAAAATAAAAATAGATTTTAGGTACCCAAAGTACCATACAAAGGGGAAAATTATGTACAGAGAGTATATAAAATTTGTCTGAAAAAATGTATATGAGGGATGAATATTTACTCCACAAGAAAACTTAATTGGTCTACTTCAGTTTGTCTTAGAATGGGTTACCTAAAAAATACAGTCTGAGGGAGATATTGTGAGTTAATATTTTATGAGGATGTACTAACTCAAAATGTAATATTGATTGAAAAAGGTAATGAGACTGAGAAAGAAGGAGAACAATTTTGGAGGTGTATATTGAGCTAGCTTCCATTTTTTATCTCATGTAATTTATTACTCAGCTTCTCAGAAATTTTATCTGGGAAGCTAAATTAATTTCTGGAAATTCTTTCCACATGAAGGAAGGAGAAACCATTTATCTTTTGCTTCCAATGTTAGTTACATTGATCAAAGACTTTTCCGGATGAGATATTAACTTCCTACGCTTCTGATTGCACATTCATGGGCATAATGCAATCTCATGCTATTGTATGACTGTGCCAGAGAAAACCTAACATTTCCACCTAAAACTATGCAATCTGGGCAAGGGACAGCAGCAAGTGCATACTGATAGGTATGCACACATGAGGTCATTCTTAATGTAGCTAAGATGACCCAATTTGACAAGGGTCCCCATGTCAAGAAGCCCTGATATATTATATGAGAATTGCTGATTTAGTCTACACTGCCAACAGGTAGATATTCTTACCCCCTTTCAATACCCAGCACCAGTTCTACAATATGGGTCCCTATTTTTTGTGCAAAATACAGATTTTCAGTAACTTTCCCAAATACAAATCCATGTTGTTTTAGAATCTCTTCCCATAAACTGTGGTTCCCAGTACTGTAGTCAATCCAGATACATTCTAGGTATTCAATCATTTTCCTCCTCAATCATCCATCCTAGAATTCCTTATCCCTTGTCAACACTTCAGTTATATGGGTTCCTTTCCAACTTTCTGCATGATGGAAAGCCAAGTCATTTTTGCCCCCTGGTACTGGGGATTGAATCTAGGGGTGGTCTGTCACTGATCTATATCTCCAGCCATTTTTAATTTTTATTTTGAGACAGGGTCTCATGAGTTTGAGTAACCCACATTAGCCTCAAATCTGTGATCCTGCTGCCTTAGACTCACAAGTAGCTGGGATTACAAACATGTGCCACTATGCCCAGCATAAACCAGATCTTTATCACTTCATTGTCTTCTCATTTTTAGATGATATTAACTGCCCATTTATTGTGATCACTAAACTTGAAACTTGTCCCAGTTAACTCCATAGGATTTAAACATAAAACCTCATTGTGTATCAGCATTCCCAGCTTTTCATGGTAATCAGTGTCAATCAGCTCTGTTATCTAATGATTACATTTCATGGTCTTTCATCCTGAGGGAAGAGAAATCCAAAGAGACAAGAGTCACAGATTTCCATTTGTTGGAGTTCTTGCTTTCCTGGCAGCTTGACTCCTGCCACCACCTCAAACTGAAGAAAAATCTCTAACAAGATAGAATAGGACCTAACAAATCTGGAATAAAAAGCATGAAATTGGTGAGTGTCTTGGACATACCAGGGTTCTATCTGTGACAGGGTATATTGTACCAGGAAGATGTTCTTTATGTCAGGGTGATCAAGGTTAACAATGACCTGAAGGAGCATTAATATAGCTGCGGATCAGAAAATGTTAAAGCATTGCCATCCTTCCTATATAAAAGCAAATTGATTTTGATCCTATTTCATAATGGGGATTTAAAAGAATGCATTGTCTAGGTGAATAGCTGCATAACAATCCATTGAGTCAGTGTGGATTTCTTTCAATAAAGTTATCACATCTAACAGAATGAATAGAATTTTGTGTGTCACTTGGTTAAATTTAAGATAATGTAAAATAATTGACTATACTCCACCTTTCCTCCCTGCCCAAGAAACCACACAGATAAAGTGAAATCTGACATAATGGTACACTAAACGTTATGTCCTTCAAGTATTTGAGCGTGTTGGTCATCTCAAATTGGTAACCACTAACATTTCCCCAAGGATATATAGCAAGCCTTCTTCTGATTTACTGTCTTCGCTGATGTAACAAGGGGAAAATTTTTGAGCAATTTCCACTTCTACTTTCCTATCAAAAGAAGTTCTTGTACCATAAATTAGGGACTTTTGTAATATAAATTTTAAAAAGTAAGTTAAGTATAAATGTTCTGCCAGTTATTTGGTGTAAACATCCTAATTATTTTCTCATGGACTAGGAATAACATAAGGGTATGTTTATGGAAAGACCATGAGATACATACACTGGGGTCAATATTTCTTCTATCACCAGTTCCTCAGTAATAAACCTAAAAAAAAAATGTCGATATTTAAGATTGCATATTATCAGTATCAGACCACATCCTGTATGCAGCAGCCCCAGTGTACCATTAGGCTAGTAAATGGTAAACATCTTCTTGGGTAAAAAATTGGGGGAAGTGTATGTTGTGCTTTTTCAGTGACCTTGCAGACTTGCAGATCAAGAAATTCAACTTCCCCTTCAGCTGGTAGTCTCAGGATCTGAAAGCTAAGATATTTTTGTTTTCATTTTTGCAATTGATTTCATTTGCCTTCTCTCTATATCCAAAATCATTAATTATACAGAGAATAAATAAGATGTTTAAAGAATGTCATTGCTATACCAATAAAAAGGAAACCATAATAGATTTCCAAGATTTATGACTATATTTAATAAAAGTAGTATAAAAGAACATTGCCCTTTAAAAGAATCATCCAATATATGAGGAAAATTCACGAATCTTGTATAGAATATATCCTGGAAGACTTTGAAATTTAAGGTGAGAAAATAATTGCTTGGGGATAGTTTTTAAATTTTTTTTCCAACAGTTGAAACATTTTTGTCCTTGGGCAAAGATGGAAGACATGGTAGATAAGCAGATAACCAATTGATAATAGAGGGAAATTTTGTTTCTTTTGTACCAAAACAAAATTTTAAAACTTCCTTTCTGACAAAATTAAATCAAACTAAATCATACATGTAAGTCAGAAACATCATCAGCTTGATCAAATCTATATTTTCAAAAATAAAGGAGACCAATGCTCCATTACAAGTGTGAAACACAATTAGGAACGTAAATAAACATATTTAAGTATTTCTCAAACGGTAAATTTGTGGAAATGTTGCTACAGGCCAATATTTTTTTTCTTTGTTTGCTTTTCTTCTGAGTCTTTGTTCAACACTGTTTCTAGTTAAGAAATGAAGTATTCCAGTAATTCTAATACAGAGAAATGATTAAGATTAATTGTGTATCATTGAAATGTTATGAATTAAGAGTGATGAGGAAAAGAACATTTTTCAAAATAATATATTTAGTTGAGAAGTGGTGATTTGGCAACAGTACATCACAGTAGAAGAAATTTTGTTCGATGTGTGAACTTGAAGAGGAAGAAAATATTCACAGGTATATTGTACAAAAATAAAGGAAGAGAAAAGAAATAATAGTAGAGTAAGTCACATACTTTGTGGCTGGAAGAAATAGACTGAACGTTGGCATTCGAATGAAAAACAACATTTAAAAACAAAGTGTCTGTATGAAAACAAGATATCTGTTTCACCTATAATTCTTAAACTGTTCATAAATTCTTACTATGAGCTACTTACTTTGAGTTTCTCCCAAAATGCTCATTAGACAACAGTGCTGTTTCTTCCGGTTTCCTAGTAATGGGGAGTGTAAGGTAGAAACAGCCCTCCCCATATGGTTTGGGCCCCTTCCCTCACTTAAGCCAAGGCAGTTCCCCAGTGGTTTCCCATGGGAGAGAACAAAGCCTGGCGGCTCAAGTTACTACATCAAAGAAGAACACCGCAGAACCACCAGTGCTTATCTATCATGCCAGTTTTGAAGTGACCAATCCATACCCCACTATGCATTCATAGCAGGCCCTATAAATTCCATGCCCCTCGTCTTCTCTTCCCTTCTCTCCTCCTTCCTTCTCCTGGGCGCCCACCTGCCAGACCCCCACCATGAATAAAGATCCCTTGGCTATGTGGAGCCTCTGGTTCGATGCGAACCCCACATTTTTAATCTTTCGGGGAGTGCAACATACAGACATCAAAGAACTAGAATATCACAGCAAGATGTGGTAGAAATACAGAGTAGAAACTTCATAGAATTGCCATGCTCAATCCCATATGTCAGCTATGCAGAAGAGTGTCGCCACATTGGGTCTAAAATGCATACAAAGGAAAGCAAAGTTTACAAAACTATGTCACAGGATAAATTATTGGATAAGTGAGCTTTATTACAGTAGAATTAACAAACAACATTTTGTTCACAAATTTATAAGAGAAACTTTAAGTTAAGGAGTTACTGATGCAAGTTATGTGGAGAATATAAAACACTATATTAGAGATCATCCTTCACTTAGAAAGAATGGCAGGTATTTTGAGAATTTTTAAATATCAGTTACTACAGATTGCACATTTATTCTGTAGTTTGTTATATAAAAATGAGTTTTCTTAAGTAGGCTTCCAAAAAAAGTAAAGAATATTCTTGTATATATTCAGGATTACTTTTATTAATTATCTCTCAATATTATTAATTCCTCAAGTTAAGACTACAGGTGTTTTAAAGTGTTGATTTCTAAAATATTTTCTCAAAAATATATTTGTCAGCAAATTGTACTTCTCTGAAAGTTGAACCAGCTGAACAATTTTCTGATGAATATACAGATTATTTGATGTTGTTGATGTAGTTACATAGTTAACTCATTGTATAAACAACCTATTACCTTATTTGTTTAAAATATTACTTCTTACAAAAGATTAATATGAGTAAAACACCATTACTTTAACATTGAATTTCAAAATAATATCTAATACTTTAACAATATCTCAAAATTTGCACATATTTATCTTAAAATAGAATATGTAATATGTATATTTCATTTATATATAAAATGAAAACATTAATTAATGATATAAAAGTTTGCCATCTGTATGAATGAGTCTGTACTTAAAATTGTGTTTACCCTCTGCTTTTATACTTAACAATTTATCACTAATTATTCTTAAATTTATTAATATAACAGCAGGCCAGTATAGGTGCTACGTATGTGTTCCAAAATTAACTCCCTGGCCGAATCTGAGCTAATTTATCCACAAGTTACTACCTCAGTGTTCATCACTTAAACTTTCTTATGTACTTATCTCATGCCTCCTTATTTTGAATATAATTTGTTATTTATACAGTCCCAATGTATTGGGAGTTACAGTCTGGTTTTCATGTTTGCTCTTATAAGCAAGTAACTTAAAACAACTCTGCATACCAATGTGTTCATGCACATTCAAAATATTATAACATGATATATTTAAAGATAAAATAACATGCAAATGCTGCAGATAATTTTGTGTTCATCAACAAGTAAGAGAAAACTTGACTATACTGGATTTTAAGTGTGGTTTATTATTTTCAGATAAGAAGGAGTCTTAATACCTCAAGAATGCCAGGCCCAAAGTTATTATTATTAACTTTATTATTAACTCTTCATGATGAACAGACAGGAGCTTTTTCAACTTCTGCTTTCAGGCTTTTGCTTAAGGGAAAAATAAAGAAGAAAGCCAGTGCTAAACAAAGCAGACAAAGCAACAATTTTTGCAAATGCTCATTTGTTGTATTTTTAAGTAAACATTCACAAAAGCTACTTTTAGATCTTTGAATTGGTGTACAATTCCAAATTCACTACATTCTGCTTTTTAGAAAGAAGGAAATTGAATTTGGAGACTCAAATTCTAGCTGTGATTGCTTTTTGATATGTCAACTTTGCAAGTCTAAACTAGAGTCCCCTAAATGTTCTTTTTAATATGATCTCTATTAGGTTGTATTATGAGTGACATTATTTAAGGGGAATTGAAGGACAAAAGGGAGAAGTGGTCAATATTTAATACACACACTCCTCTTGTTTCTTCAAAAAACTCTAATGTAGGCACTGATGTGAAGAAATTTTGATGGGATTATAGTTTCTTATTAGTGAGTCAGAATTATGAGAAAAGGAAATTGTGTTGGGGCATAGGAATGATGGAAAGTCAATTTAAAAAGTGTTAAGTGTTTTCCCTGGGAGAAAGATTCCCAATATTCATAGGACTTGCCATTGCTTTTTCTCCCCTCGGAATCTGTTTGACTTCTGCTCTTTAGAAAAGATGCAGATTATGCCCAGTGGGATGCAGCCTGCTCATGAACTTCTTCCTTGACTTCCTACCAATCCAAAGGACTCTGGGATTGCTTAGTCAAACCCCACAGTTTTATCATACTAATAAAAACATTATACTTAATAATTATAAATGCATCAAAGAGTATATACCACATGATTAAGTCAAAGGAAGAGGGACGATAATGGAGAAGTGAGTGTTGTGTTGAAGGAAGCATTGTATCATTTTTATCCAGCCTGATGGGGAAGTGTTTTCATTGAAGTTTTTAAAAATAAAAACTATACTGGCAGCATTAAAAAATGAACAAAAAACCAGGAAGAAATTAATTCTATGTCTCACAAATAACTAAAGAAAGATCCTTTGAATGCTGTACAAAACAGAAGCAACCTTCAAATGTCTTTA
The DNA here is from genome assembly GCA_004024805.1 of Geosciurus inauris. Lineage (NCBI taxonomy): Eukaryota > Metazoa > Chordata > Mammalia > Rodentia > Sciuridae > Geosciurus > Geosciurus inauris. Next base: position 30,913 of record PVHX01011156.1, on the reverse strand, counting down.
TTTAGGACTTTGCATTTTTGTGAATTTTAAACAGAAAATGTCCTTAAGTTGCTTCCTCTGAGCAGATAAAAGTAGAAAACTTTCCAAAAGTGCACTGTATGTTATAATATGATAAAACAACTGCAGTGAAATTTAAGTGTATGACACACAATGTAAGAAATTGTAGAACTCTAGATTATTTAAGTACATAGATGAAGATGAGGATCCTCAAAAATTTGTTTGCATAGAGAGAATTAAAATATTATACAGGAGTCCCACTGATACATTTGCATGCCGTAAAATGATTACCTATATAATAAATTATGTATAATTTCTATTCTATAGGAAATTATCAGTTGTGGTGATGTAATTCTTTTCTATATGATAAAATTCTCAAAGACAGCCAAAATAAATTGTCCTAGGCTGATATATGAACAAGGAAAAGTTTATTGGATTCTAGTACTCAGAAGAAGCAAGCCAGGAAAATAACACTTTATGAAGGGTTCTTTAAAAGAATAATTTATTTCTGGGAATAAAACACATTAAATTTATGTATATAGAATGTAATATGAGAGATTTTGAAATAGTATCACATAAAGACGAGATGAGTTTCTTTTTATTTTTATCACATTGGGGTAGATATTTATGTATGTATTACCAGGAAGAAGTAGAATAGACTGATTAAAATAATCTAGATGTTTAAAGTAAGTACATAGACTAAATCCAAATTTCAGCTGTGATTTGTTAGACATGTCACCTTTGGAAAAGTAATTAAACTCTCAAGTTCTTCATATTTTATCTGAAAAAATATGGATAAAATATTACTACCAAATGTATAGGGTTGTTTTGTGTAGTGACATAAATATACTAATAATGAACCTCATGTTAACTAGATATTGTTCATATTCCTTTTACTAGCTTAGTTTACACTTCACTTTATATTACTTTTAGTTGTATCTTTGTGTACAATGAGGAAGATTGCCTTGGGGTGTGTGTGTGTGTGTGTGTGTGTGTGAACTACTTTGGAAAAAAGCACATAGAGCCATAGAGGATATAGCATATTTCAAATAAAGTTCTGTGAAGTGAAATCTTGGAGTATTACATACAGGGACAAAGATAAGAAAGTCCTGGCAAAGAATCTAGAGGCACATAACCAATCCATCAGAAAACATAATTTCAGAAAATCATGACAGCAAGCTACCACAGATGTGGAAAGATTGGAAAGTTAATTCCCAATTCAGCTTGGCTTCAATTTTCTTCTTTTTCTGGCAGAAATCCCACAGCTCATTCTTATTATTACTTCTTTGTAAATACTCTCTCTACCTGTTTTTCTTTACTCTCCTCACAAAACCCCAATCTTGATGAACTGTAACATTCATAGTCTCTTTCCCTGAAAGTTGTTGGAAAAAAGAACCCAAGTGCCCTCCCAGTTTCATTTATAAGTGTGTAATCTTAAGTAGACAGCAAATATTTCACAGTAACTCCCATAGACTATATGCTTTCATACTCCCTCAAATACTATTACCTAACTATTTTATCCATCATTCTAAACAGTTTTGGATACTCCTCTTGTTTCACCCATCTGATGACAGCATTGCATAATTCGCTTTCAGACTGGAAGACAGCATAAAAGGCATCTCCTACCTTGCCACATCAAACCTGAAAACATAGGTACCATTCACCCATTTTTCCCTATTCTCCTTTAAAATGTAGAAAGTTCCATAAGTTCCATCTCCTATCAAAGGTTTAGTACTCTAATTATATTCTAAAACCTTAATGCTTTGCAAACTATCATGAATAAGAATCACTTTCTTACAATAATTCTGCATTATATCACAGAGATTCTACAATTTTTCTTCAGTGTCATCTTTTGCCATTCCAAGTTGTATATACACACACACATACACACACAACCATATGCATACACATACCTACTCATGCTCACACATGCACACACACAGCTATTCCCTTTTATGTACACATGAACAGTTCACACAAAATCACTTGCACTCATACTTGTATATATTATATATAAATGTTATATATAAATATTATATATATTAAATATAAATACTGTTGGGGTTGAATTATGTCCATTTAAGCTGATATGCTAACTCCTCATGCCTTAGAATATGACTACATTAAAGACAGGATCATTAAAGAGGTAAGGAAGAAGGTTGGGATATAGCTCAGTGGTAGAGTGCCTGCCTTGCATGCATGAGGCCTTGGGTTTGATCCCTGTACTGGAAATAAAAGATGTAATGAAAGCTGGGTGCAGTGGTGCAAGCCTGTAATCCGAGCACTTAGGGAGGCTGAGACAGGAGAATAGCAAGTTCAAAACCAGCCTCAGCAACAGCAAGGCACTAAGCAACTCAGTGAGACCCTGTCTCTACATAAAACACAAAATAGGGCTGGGGATGTGGCTCAGTGGTCAAGTGCTCCTGAGTTCAATCCCCAGTACCAAAAAAAAAAAAAAAAAAAAAGGTAATGAAAACAAAATAAGGTCATATAGATGGGCCTCAATGCAATATTACTGGTGTCCTTATAAAAAAGGGAAATTAGGGACATAGACACACAGCAGAAAAAGCTTATGAAAGCATAGACAGAAGATGGCTATCTACAAGCCAAATAGATCTCAAAATGAAATCAACTCTGAAAACACCCTCAGTTTTAACATTTAGCCTCCAGAGCTGTGAGGAAGTAAACTTGCAATAAGACACCAGGTATTTGTTATGGCAGCACCAGAAAACAAATACACATGCATACAACAACTGTCCTCTACTCTATACACACACACTCACATACGTATACCCCTATGGACAATCATGAAACTTGGGCAACACTAGTATAATTTCAGCTTTATTTTTTTAAAATTTTGTTTTTCTTAGCATAATAATCTCATTCCTCTTGTAGGAGCTCTGGACACATTAGCCTTTTTGCATGGAATGCTTCCTTCACACTTTTTGCTGGATTTTTTTCTGCTTTCCAAGTTTCATCTTATCTGTTACTTTTGGGGAAAAAAAGTCTAAATAAAGTAATCACTCTTCTTCTATATTATTATCTGTTTCTACCAGTTATTAGCTTTATTCAAAGACCATGTTACAAATTGAAATTTTACAATTCATTTGCCACTATATTTTTATTTGGCCTAATAGACTATAAAGAAAATAAGCTCCATGATTGTAAAATCTATGTTACTCTACAACAAAAATTTATATTGCACAATTCCTGGCAAAACTCATATTTGTTGACTATATGAACATAAAAAAATCCCTATATTGGTAATGTTTGGGATTGTGAAGCTACATGTTTATGTGAGGATGAATATATATGTGTATATCCATGTTTGCTTATTTGATGTGTGCATCTGTGTATTTTCTGCATCAGAAGCTGATTAACAGCAAAAGTGGGATATAAATAAATAGCCTGAACAACTGTTGCCTTTCTTCTGTTGATGTTTTCCAGAACCATCCCATTTCCACATGCAATTGAGGATTAATAATGCAGTTCACTGCAGTTTTCAATATCTTGTATATTTTGAAAGCAGTTGCTATACATATTAAGATAATGTAAGCATGAGGTGATGGATAGGATTTGTTACTACGTGACTATGAGGAGCTTGGGAGAAGACAGGCAGATATTATTCAAATACTGCAAATTATGTGATAGGAATAATAATGTTAGCACTGGCACTAAAGAGGTTTCAGAAGCAGAACTATTTGGGAGAATAGATAATATAACTAATTCCAGTTTTATACATGCTACTTTCAATGTTGTATTGGTAGATCCAAATTGAATGATTCAGCTGGCTGTGCAAAATTTAGTTTTGGAACAAGGGAAAGATTCAGTACTCGATGCACAAGCATGCTAATGTAATACCACAGTGTTCTCATTAAAGCCATAGAAGAAAACAGTATTATTTATATCTGCTGGAGAAGACTGCAGCTAAAATATCAGAGCCCTGTGTGGCCTTTCAATGAGTATTTAGTTATGGATCTAGGTTACATGATTTTGATTCAGCTCTAGCATTCTTTCAGGAAATATATGCAACTTCTTACTTTCTATCATTTATGTCAGTTGAAATTAAGTCTATTTCAGTCATTCACTGACTTTAGTCTTTATTTGTTTAACAGGCATGTTATGGTTTAGATGTGGTGTCCCTCAAAAGCTTACGTGTGAGACAATGCTAGAGGGTTCAGAAGGGAAACAATTAGGCTGTTAAGAGACTTAAACTAATCAGTGAATTAATCCCTGATGGGATTAACTGAGCAGTAACTGGAAGCAGGTGTGGTGTTGCTAGAGGATGTGGGAATTGGGGCATGGCTTTGGGATATATATTTGCATCTGGGGAGCAGAGTTTCTCTCTGCTTTCTGATCATCATGTGGGATTCTTCCCTTAACCACACTCTTCAACCATGTTCTGCCTTACCTCAAGCACTGAGGAATGGAGTCGGCTTTTTGGCTTTCTGTGGACTAAGACCTCTGAAATTGTGAGCCCTTAAATAAACTTTTGTTTTCTATAATTATTCTGGTCAGGTCTTTTAGTCACAGTGGTGAAAAAGCTGATGAAAACAGGGCATATTTGTACTTTAGTCACTGCTGGTTAATAGATATCATTGGTGCTGTTGTACAAGGAGCCAAAATACAAAGTCAAGAGAAAAGGTTATCCTCTGATCAGATCTTCGTTACTTCATGACAGAAATGCATTTTATAAGCCAGCCTCTTTGATGGGATCAGTTTGATAGGACAGAAGGCAATTATATTTCAATTACCAAGTACTGTTTGCAGTTGATAAATACCTGAGAATAAAGTCCAAATGGTGAGTCTTATGTATTAGGGCATGTTAATTTTTAATTTTTCTTACAACAAGTGATATAATTATTGTGAATAAATATTTATAATAATAAATTAGGTCACATATATATCTACTTCAGTGGGTGATTAGCCAAACTATGCACCACCGTACCTGGCTTAAATAAACCAATTTTTAAAATTGGCCTTTATGTTTAATTTTTTTAAATATTATTTGAAGCCAGGCATGGTGGCGCAAGCCTGTAATCCCAGCACTTAGGGAGGCTGAGACAGGAGAATTGTAAGTTCAAAGCCAGCCTCAGCAATGGTGAGGCACTAAGCAACTCAGTGAGACCCTGTCTCTACAAAAAACACAAAATAGGGCTAGGGATGTGGCTCAGTGGCTGAGTGCACTGAGTTCAATCTCTAGTACCAAATATATATATATATATATATATTATTTGAGCAATGTCTCTCTCTCTCTTGATCTAATCAAACACAACATAGAAAGTCTGAACATTTCTGATAAGTTTACAACACAAAGTTACATTATCAAAATATTCCCAAAGATATTTAAGCTTTTAAGACAGATTTTCAATTTGATAGATTTACCCTGTGATGAAATTTATAGAATCATTTTAGATATTTTCTTTCATTGCTTCCAGATTTTTGGCAGAAACAAAAATTGAATAGCTAATACCTGGTTTCTAACTACCAGCCAACCTTGTGATTTCTGTTTCTATGGATAAAAAAAAGTTTGAATCTTAGAAATCAAAGTACAAGAAAGTTTCAAGTTTTTAGCTTTGTATATAATACAATATCTGTGCTCAGGGAAGAGAACTTTTTTTAAAAACTAAGAGGATCTATTTAAAAATTCACTTTAATATTTTGATCCTGATAGCAGAAAAAGAAATATTGCCTAATGGTTATAATTCCATTTGTCATATTAATATTCTTCAAACATTGTTAATTTAGTTCATTGAAAATTTAAGCAATAAACTAATAAAAAATTTTAATAGATGCCTACGTTTTTCCTATTTAACATCATAATATTCTACAGAAAACTATAATCAATATTTATTGTTAGGTCGACTGGAGATCTTGCACTTCTCATGAGGAAGACTCAGAACATACAACATGGCGGACTCAGTACTGTTGCATCGGCCACGGGGAATGAAGCATCAAGCAGCCCACATGCACAAAGAAACAGCCAACCAGATGCTGATAAATAAGCAGTAATGGTGCCTCCTGCCAATCACTGGACTTTTCCTGACTCATCCCAGAAGGACTCTGACCTCAGCAAGATCCCCTGACCAACTCCAGGGTAACATGGGACCCCAGATACCTCCTTTTCCTGCCCCAAGCCCTCCCCTTTCTGCCTGGCCCTTTAAATTTTATGTACAGTGAAACACGTGTGCGATTCTCCCCTCCCACTCTGTTGGACTGGGGGAATTCCGCTGGAAGTGTATTTCCCAGTAAAGCCTTACCCAGCAGTTTTATTTACCACCTTTTGGTCTCTTGGCTTTACATTTATTTCTTATCTTTATGGAATAAAATAGATTTGAGAAAACAATTCTAAGATTTTAACTTTAAAAAAACACTTTATGTAACATATATAAATATTTTAAATGATATTAACAATTAGCTGATAGTATTGACATATATTTTAGATACATAGCACATATCCATTTACACATTTTTCATGAAAACATGAAAGCTTACCCAAGGCTTTGGTATTATAAATCCAAATTTCAAATAAATAAAAGAAGCTGGTAGGTAGCATATCTTCCCTGGAATCTTTATTGGAACATTTCTGGCAGTGGGCCCATCTTGACACCTCAAGGTGTCATTTGATAGGAATGATATTTACACATAATCCTAATACACTTGTAACTTTAAGCCTAATATATTCATCAAATCTGAAATTTGAGTCAAATGATCTTAAAATTTATTCATATTTTATGAAATACTTATGAATGTATTAACATTATTTCCATTGTATGTATCAAAGAAAATGAAGCTAAAACAACTCACCATCTCAAATCTTTGAGTCCCTCAGATCATAGAAATTGCTTTCAGAATTTGTCATTTCACTCTTATCCTTAAAACATCCATTCTTAAGATAGCTCTATTTCATTTCTCTCTTTGTGAAACATTAAATTTCATCACATAATGGCTGACCAAGAAAAAAGTATTTAAATAATCTCTAAAGTTTTCTTATCTATAAAATGGTGGTGATAATATCTACTTTATAGAGTAGTTATGAGGATTCAATGAATTTTGTTGCAATGAACTTTTAATAAAGAGCTATATATGTGCTAAAATTATTAGGAATTATAAACATTGCTCTAATGCATCATTATTGTTTATCAAGCATCAATTATATTGACTTTACTTTCCTTCATGCTCAGAATAAACAGTGAACACCAATGGGGAAAATATATGCACTAGTGGAGCTTAAGATTTAGTGGGAAAGAAAGAATTAGAAAGATTTGTCAGCAAGACATATGTTACATTAGGTTATATTAGGTTTTAAAGGGAAAATTAGATTTAGGATTGGCATAGGAATGGAAGAGTGAAGGAGGGTACAGGTTTAGATAGTCTAGCTGGGGAAGACATGGCAATCATGGTTGTATTGTATCAGTGACCTCAAAAGGAGATAAATAAATTGGTCATTGGTATAGCTCAAGGAAATGCATTTCAGGCATTGGGAAAAGCAACTTAAAAGGCCTTGAAGGAGCAGCAGGTGATGCATTTTTCCAGAAGCAACAAAGAGGCTATTCTTTTAACTCAATGAGTAAGAAAAAAAGTAGTAAGAAATGAGGTGAGAGATAACAGAGGAAACCTGATCTTTGTAGGTATGTTGAGGATTTGAACAGATTGTTTTTTGTATTTAAATTTAATAGGAATCCATCATTGGAATTTAAAAGAGAAAATACTCAGCCACCTCAATGTTTACAGAAGCACATTTCATGGCTAAATTATGGAATCAATCAAAATGCCAATCAATAAATACATGGATCAAGAAATTGTGATACACACACACACACACACACACACACACACACACACACAATGAAGTGCTACTCAGCCATAAAGAAGAATGAAAGAATGAAGTTATGGTATATGCTGGTACATGGAAGTAAATGGAGAATCTCATGCTAAGTGAAGTTAGACAAATTCAGAAATTCAAAGGTCGAACATTTATTCTCATATGTGAAAGCTAGAGTAAAATAAAGGAAATTGACAGATGGGTGAAAGAAAGTCTAGCAGAGTAGAGGAAGGAGAATGGGTGGGGATGATGGGAGAACTGAAATCAATTTCCATGCATGTATGAATTTGTAGGAATGAATGCAACTACTATTTATAGCTATAAAACTCTAATAGATATAAATAAATAAAAGGGAAGATACTATTCTTAATAAAAACCAACAATGACTCCCTCAACAATTCACTCAGACAGACAACATACCAATGTAAAAAGGCAGCACCCATATGGCAAGCTACTCACGCAAAGAACCTCATTAAATTCAAAGGAAGGAATAAGAAATCTATCCCATTTTCATACTGAACATAAATGTAAGTACTCCAGTATTCATGAAGTTAATACTTGATTGGCTGTCCTTTATATCTCGCTTGATCTTTATTTAATCCATCACATCCTCCAAACGACCACTCTAATCTCTCAGAGGCTCAAGTTTATTTTATTGGTTGAGTTGCATCTCAGTGCTCTTTATTGACCTTCTCCATTTTTGCGGCCCACTGCCTGCTATAGGCTGCTTTTACAGCTTCACTATGGATGTAAGCATATGGTCCTATTGGGCAGTGAGGTCTTTCCTCCTTTCCATAGACTTAACATACAGACACCCTTTGGAGTTCTGAAAGTCTATGCACTGGACATGAACAACTCTGAGAAACAGCTAGTGCCTCTGTTGAACATTCTCCCTGATTTTATTAAGAAACCTTAACAATTATACAGCAAAGTTTTAAGAATTTCCCAGTGAAACCTATATAACTACCATCATGATTCTAACTGAAGTATTAATAAATACTTCATTTATTAATGAAGGCACCTGGGCCCTAGCTTTGGGGTATATATAATTTTGTATTAGCTGGTAGAGTCTCTCCCTGCTTCCATTTCATCATGTGAGCTGCTTCCCTCTATCACACAATTTGTAGAGCTTCCAAGAATTTGATAATTTCAGTAAGAGCAGGAGGAGGAACTAAACTACTATATCCATTGTCATAGCAACAACAACAGCAGATTTTAGGTTCTTTGTAAATGTATTACTTATTAATATGTGATATAATGTGTGATCATATTTTCCCTTCTCATTTAATCCTCATAACCATAAAAGTAGAAATTGTTCTGTATATTTTATAAATTAAATTTTTTCCAAGAGATGAGTAATTTACAAAATAATTCATATATGCTGCTATTTATTGTTCACAGTAAATCTTTCACAGAGGTCAATGGTAAACCTTAGGCCCACAGAGTGTTCAGAAGGCTAGGTTTGGTGGAATGTTAATTGAACACAAAGTGACAGTAAGGCAGTAGGCAGAGATGCAGCTTTGAACAACTCCAAAAAATGCTGTTCACATTGTAATAGACATGGTGCTGCTCTTTTGAATTGTGCAGTGCACGGAATCGAGTTAACATGTTTTTGTTTGCAAGTAACAGCGTTTCTTCTCAAATTTTCATCAATACAAATGTGATTTACAACCTCGTAGAGCAGGATAGATAGGTATAGTTCACAATTAATTATAATGACTTTATTACCATTTCATAGATATTACTAGGGTCCCTTTTCTCTGTTCTCAGACTTCCATAATATGCCATATAAATCCCAATGTAGAACTGTTACCGAGAACTTCCAGGGAGCCATATATACACAGGGATACAGGCTGGTGGCCTTTTGTTCTATATAAGCTGGAATTCAAACTCTTTTAGACCTACTCATTTCCTGAGTGTCTCCATGTATACATGAAATAAATACATGCTAACAAATTTCAGTTTATTTCTCTTAATAACTTGTCTATTATAGTAGGGGTCTGTTCCAAGTTTAAATCTATGGGTATTGAAGAAAAATCCTACACTATATTTGCAGGATATCAACCACAGATAATACCTAAATACAGAGTGTGTCTAGTTTCCAACACAAATATATATATATATAAAATATATATATATATTTATAAGATATAAAATATATATATATATTATATATATATATATATATATATATATATATAAAATCAGGGACATTTGACCTGAGAACATAATTTCCTAACCTGGGTCTGAAATAGTCACAATTACCCCTTCTACTTCCTTAAGCTGAGAAAATGAGGTGTCATTGTTGGGATGTGCAATATCTCCAAGAGACTCATGTGCTAAAGGCTTGGTCCCCAATGCAATAACATTCAGAAGTGATGCTTTGGGAAGTGAGTGGATCATATGGACTCTAAACTTATGATGGATTAATTCATTGATGTTTTAATAATCTGATAGCATTATTGGAGGTGGTGCAAACTGTTACAGGTGAGTCCTAGTTGGAGGAAGTAGCTCACTGGGGGTGTACACTGAAAGGGTTTACTTGTGACAAGTTCTCTGATTCCTGAGGTGAGTAGCTTTGCTCTACCACACCATTCCATCATGATATTCTGCCTCATCACTGGCCCAGAAACAGTGGAGTCAGCAGATAATGGACTAAAACCTGAGAAGCCATGAGCCACAATAAATCCTTTCCACTTTAAGAGGTTTTCCTCAGGTATTTTGTCACAGCAAAAAAAAAGCTGACTACCACACATGGACATTCTCTTCCTCTTCCAAATGTAGAAAACAGAAAGCAGAAAACAGTACTTGGCAATTCATCCTTAAGGAAATTTACTTTGTTTTCAAGGTTTTATGATCAAAGAAGCCATTTTGCCACTTCTGATTTGCACAGATACCATTATTTAAGTAAAATTCACTATGCTATTTAAACAATCATGCTACCTAATTTAGTTAAACACAACAGCAGAGCTTAAGACTATGACAAGCATCAGTGATATTCTTGTTCATTCTGTTACTAAGGCTTTCCATTTGTTAATAGCACAGCAATAAATAAAATAAATAAAATTTATTTTATTTTAGATGGAGGTATAGTTGGAATCTGAAATATCACTTAAACACTCATGTGTTGAAGTTTATGTCCTCAATACATCAATATTCAGAGATGGGGCTTTGTGGACATGATTGAATCATGAGAACTCAGACTTCATCAGTGGATTAATAATTCAGTGGCAGTATGACAAAGTGGTAGAAACTAGGAAGTAGGACCTAATTGAAGGAATGGGTTCTTGAAAGTGCACCTGTGGGGACTTTACCTATGCCCAGCACCTTCTCTTTCTCTTGCTCCCTGGCTGCCATGAAGCGAGCATCCTTACTCCACCACACTCTCTCTGCCATGATAGTCTGCCTCATCACAGACCCAGAAACAGTGGAGCCACTAGGCTATGGACTGAAACCTCAGAAACCATAACCCTAAATAAATTTTTTCTCTTCTATGATGATTCAGAGATTTTGCCCCAGTGAGGGAAAACTAACACAAACACATATTAATGGTTTTCTGTGTTTTGTGCAAGCATTTTGTGTGTGTTTTGTTCCCTCACTAGTAGAAAATTAAACAATATTCTCTTTTTGCAATAAGAAAGTTTAAGGTAGTAGCTGAAAAAATGTAGGCTCAGAAAGTGAGGAAACGTAAGTTTCAAACCTGGCTCTTCACTAACTGATAATCTTGTTTATTTTATTATGTATAACTCAACATCCCAAAATAAAAAATGCTGACTGTAATAGTTCCTATTTCATTGATTAAATAAAAAAATGCACGCCAAATTCTTAGTATAGCATGCTTTGTGTAATATAAACTTTAATGCCAGTATTTTTTATTTTATTATATTTTTCATTAATAAGAAATTTTCAGGTATTCGGAGGCTTTAAAAATGCCAGTTATAGGCTTTGAATCAAATCTTAAAAGACATATTTCTGTTTTTCCTACCAGAAAAAAAACTGTTAGTAGCAGAACATTTTAGTTTAAATTTTCAACAAACAATAAATCTATCTGAATAAACTGATTCAGTCTTTCTTCATCCATTTTGCACAAGATACGTTCAATTTTTATAGTAATTCAGTATCACAATTACTTAAAGGCTTAAATAATTTTACTCAAATTATAAAAAGAACTTTGTTTTCCAAGACAAATTTTTATGTATTTTCTTAAACCAATTCTTATTGTAGAGTGACTGATCTATTATAAATCTGAAATACAAAGAATGAATTTCATTATTTTGCTCAGTTTAGATTGTTTTGTGAAAGATTACACACACATACACATGCACACATTTCTCTTCTAGAAGCAACCAATTTAATGATTGAGCATGCATTTGTTTTCATTTGCTCTTTTATATTCTTACATAATGCATATTTTTATTCTGTGTTCATGAAATTTTAATTTATGTAAATAGTACAGTGGCAAAAATTGCTAATTTTTACTCAAATTCACCGTCTTACTAAATAGTAATAGAAATACAAACTGTATGTCCCAGGTGCCTCTGTAATTGGTGTGTCCATATGTAATGTGCAATAGTAACATGAAACACTGTCAGGACTGAGTCTCAAAATAAGGAGCCTGTTTTTTATCTGTTCCTCCTCTCTGCTCCCCTAGATGGGAATAATTCAGTTTCACTAGTCAAGTAACAGCAGTGCTCCAAGGTATTGCTGCTCAAAGTGTTCTTGCCAGACACACATCAATGTCAACCCATAAATTGATAGCAATAGTTATTATTGAAATACAAGACTTCATGAGTCTGAAGTTTCAAGATGGGGTCTGCAATATGTTTTCACAAATCTTACAGATGATTCTGGTACCTACTCCAGTTCTCAAACTGCAAAGTAATAACATACAAAGTAACTAAGTCTCTGAATGACTTTGTAGCAAAGAACAGCAAAACTTTTTCAACCAAGTTCCAGATGGTAAAGATTTGAGATTTATGGCTGCTATTGCCTTCCTTCACCACCTCCTTTTTCCTTCTTGCTCTCCTCCTCCATCACCTCTTCTTTCTGTCTTGTTCACTTCCTCTTCTTACTCCTCCTTCTATTTCTTTTACTTCTTTTAAAAACCATTTAAAAGTTTTAAAACCATGCTTACTATCACACAAGTCATATAAAAATAGACTGGTATAGAGTTGAATATTTATACTAACTTTGGGCATATCTCAAAAGAGAGAACATAAATGAGTATGTTCTCTAGAGCACATTTTTATATCTCTTTGTTATGGCAGTTTAATCAAGACACTGGAATAGAGAGAGATGAGAGGCATGTATTTTGTGTTTTCCACTTTTTTTTATTCAGCACTAAAATTCTAAGATTCATTCACTTTTATTTGCATATTTAGTTTTATTTCATTCACTGATTCTAACAGAGCAAAGTACTTCATGCTGTGCCCTTACCACATTTTGCTATGCCCTCCCCAGACATAAGCACAGACTATTTCTACCTCCCTAATGCCATGTAAAATACAAACTTCTACATGACTCCTGGAACTATGTAGACATTTATTTGGTTCATATATCCAGGAGTTGAAAGGTGGGATCATATATTCATTTGACTTGGTTTTCTCAGATTGATCTCCAGGTGGATCACAATGGTCCACACTCTCAGAAGTAAGGGAACATTTGTGGCATAAGCATGTAATTCCAGTGGCTCAGGAGGCTGTGGCAAGAGGATTGGAAGTTCAAAGCCAGTCTCAGCAATTTAGCCAGGCCCTAAGCAAATCAGCGAAACCTTGTCTCTCAATAAAATACAAAAAGGGCTGGGGATGTTGCTCAATGGTTAAGTGTCCCTGGGTTCAATCCCTGGTACTGGGGAAGAAGAAGGAAAAGGAGAAGGAGAAGGAGAAGAAGAAAAAGAAGAGGAGGAGGAGGAGAGGAGGAGGAGGAAGAGGAAGAGGAGGAGGGGAACATTTTCATATCATCGACTCCTCAGCATTACCTGGTTTTTCTCAGGTGTGCTTATGGAAAGGCTCAGAGGGATACTTTATTGCTTTATACCCACAAATTAAACCAAATCAATGCCTTTTAGTCACTGGAAACTTTTTAAAATGCATCATTTGTAATTCCTACTATATATGATAAAAATAAGTGATTATATTTGAAAAGTTGTGTTAAAATAAAAATTTTAAATTCATACACAGACATAATGTTACAAATTAAAACAAAAATAGATATGGTATATAATAAACATCTAAGCATATAAATACAAACAAGAAATTCTTGTATCTTTCCTGTGGAGAAGTGGGTAAATATTGGTCAAAGGATATAAAATTTCAGACAGGAGGAATAAATTTGAGAGCTCTGTTGTACAGCATGGAGACCATAGTTAACACTAATGTATGGTATTCTTGAAAATTACCAAGAGTTTAGATTTTAAATGTTCTCACCACAAAAAAGAAAAAGCACACACACATATGCACACATTGTTTTTCCACAATGTGTGTATATGTGTGTATACATATATATGTACACATTATATATTTCCATATTTCAAGATAACATTGTACATGATAAAAGTACACAATACTTTATCAGCTAAAAATATAAATTAAAAATTTAAATTAACTTGTCAAAATAATAAAAGAAATAATAAAGAATTTTATAAATTGAGAAAAAAAGAAATGCTAAAATTTTAAAGAATTTCTTTGGGAGACAGATGTACTCTAAAAACTAGAGAAAATGTGGGGATTGATGATAGCAACATGCAGCATTATACTACTTAGGAGAATAATGGTATAATTCAGTGTATAGGAATACCATTACTTATATTATTACTTATATATTACTGGTATTATATTTTCCTATTTTTCAAAAATATTTTCCTTATTCACAATTTTTGTTATTGCACAGTACAGGGAGTTAAGGCAAACTTATAACAAAGAACTCTCTTTATAGCCAATACTTTATTTTTAGAAAGAATTACTAAAAGTTATATTATTGGGTCAAATAGTATAAATACTTTTCAATGCTTTTATGTCAGCCACCAAATTATTTTTGAGGAGATATTCCAATTTCCACTTCCATAAACAATAAATGAATATTCTCAATAATATATATGTATTAGAGCTTTGCATTGCTTTTTCTTTCACATTATTTTTAAAAAATATTTATTGTATTGCACACATGCAAAAATATATGTAATATAATGGCAACGAAAATCATACCATTAGTACAAATTACAACTTTAAATCATTATATTAATAATTTGAGAATTTCACACATACTTAAAATTTACTAGGTGTGTTTTAGTTAGCTTTTTGTCACTGCAACCAAAATACCTGACAAGAACAACTTATAAGAGAAAAAGTTTATTTGGGGCTCAGAGTTTCAGAGGTCAGTCCATAGATGGCCAACTCCAGTGCCCTGGGTCCCACACGAGGGTGCACATAATGGGAGAAGGACCCAGTGGAGGAAAACTACACAGCTCATGGCAGGGTCAGGAAGCACAGAGAGATGGGTGAATGACACACAGGAAGAACAACATTTCCAGAGCAAACCCTCAGTGACTCATCTCCTTCAGCCATGTCCCACCTGCCTATAGTTACCCTCTCCCCAGTCCATTCCAACTAGGATGGAATGATTGTCTATGCTCACCATATGTATTGTATGTATATATATGCATATTTACATATAAATATATATCTTGGTATTTTCAATATATATTTAACTTTACCAGTTTTTGATAAATATGTTAAAGGCTACATGTTACACTTAGTATCCTACTTATAATTTTAAGGATTAATATTATCTTTTTAGTTTAATTCATGCAGCTATGTTATTCATTTTGATTTCTGCATAATGTTCCATTGTGCTAACAGTTTACAATTTACTTATTCTTCATTTTGTTAAGCAACATTTTTCCAGGTTTATTCCACTATCTACTGCAGTGCCTGGAACACTACTATACATTGGACAAGACTTTTTCTGGCTTATGTGTATGTGTGTGTGTGTGTGTGCACCACACACACACACACATATATCACTGAAATCACTAAATCATATTCTATGCACATGATCAAATTACTTCCAGTAAGTAGCTGGCAACTCCATGATGATCATCAAGTATTATTAGCAGTAGTTCATATCCAAAATGTGTAGAATCATGTTAAAATTCATATTATCAGTTAGTTCTAAGAGAGATGTACTCTCTATTCAATGATTTATTCTTTGGAACATAGTCATTTCTTCACATTGCAGGAATAGTAATCAACCTGTGATGTAGTATCCTTTGAAATCTTGTCAATCACCATCAATAATAGCCTTATGAACAATGTACACTTATTTTTCCTTTCCTGAACTAAGCCTTTTCAACTGCGCATATATTTTTTTTAAATGTAAGATTCTTCATTAGGGATTTTTGATTTTCTAAAGCGTATAGGTAATTTAGGGGTGGATTATATGCATGTATACATATCTCTATATATGTACGTGTGTGTGTGTGTGTATAAAGTATTTTAGTGGTTAATTTGAGGTCTGTGAAGGTCAGTCCTTAAGAGACTCCTATTCTCAGGTATCCTGAGAATGAATGGTATGATAATGAATGGAAAAAAGAAACAGATGCACACACACACACATACAAACACACACACACAATATAAGCAATAGGGAAAAGAAAGGAGAATGGATAAAGAAGAGAGACAAAAATCAGAAGAGGTAACATTTCAAAATTTAACCTGTTATATAAATTTGCTTAGAATCATAAGTCATAAAATATCCTGCATTTGACTAGCAAGTTAAAATCCCCTAAATATTTCTTCCTGTCCATTTAATGGCTGCTTTGAATTTTTCCCCAAAATTTAAAGAACAAACTAGTATATAAAGAATCAGAAAAATTATTAATGAAGAGAGAAATAAGGTAATAAAGAGAAAATAAGAAAAAGTAGAAATGAAACAGAGATAAGAAAACAGAAGAAAAAGAAAAATGTAAATTATATCATCAATAGGGATTAGATTTCCTTGGGGTTTGTTGATATTTCCTTCCCAATTCAAGGGCTCATTTTAGAGAAAAGTTATTTCTCTTCCTTTTTTCCACTTTCCTCACCACTCTTTCCCACTCATGTAATTATCATGCAATACACCAACTCAGGATTGAGTTTTCATCCTAAGATACATTATTTTTGAGACATTTTGCAAAAAAGCCAGTCTAAAAGAATATGATTTTAAAGATAACTATTGTTACCAAGTTTGTATTTTTTTCTTTTTCAGTTATACAGAGAAAATAATCTCAGTATATATCAAAATGAATTTTTATTTGTATTCAGAATTATAGGCATTTCAAAATAATGTTTAATAATGTGTTTTTGAGAAAAAAGTATTGTACCTATATGTTGACCAATGAATAATCATTAATTGTACATTGTCAGTTTTACTGTATACCTGTAATTAATTATATAATACTTAAATTTATTATTAGAAATTATTATTAGAATCTAATCTCAGTATATTACAAATATTTCAAAATTTTAATTGGAAAATTTCTTGAGTATAACATATAATGTTGAGTTAACATAAGGTTGATTTTATTTCATATTTATAAGGTGAAACAATCATTTACCATAGAAGTGCTTATTTTATTCATGCATAACCTCGAATAACCTTTATCTACTCACCTCATTCAAGGGGTTAATTGCTTTGGACATATGGGCATAAGTGGGTTATGAGCAGAGGTTAAAATGAACTTTGGAAGTTCATATTGCAAGTACTATAAGTATAAAATCCAATCTGCCTTACCTCAACCTCAAAGAAATGTCTGCACTTCAACAAATTCTTGTTCAATACATGGACCCTCAATATGTTAGTATGTTGGCAATGTGAAATATGTCTAAACTCGGAATAATATCTTTAGCCATTAATTATCATATCAATATTATATTAAATGTGTTAATCTGCTCCTTTTAAGCATATCACAGTGAGTACAGAATGTTGATTATTTGACAATGAGATTTATACCAATTCACTAGTGAATAAGGAATAGAATTCAATGATGTGTATTTTGTCTATGGTTCAAGTCATTTAATATTGGTAATGTGCATTGAGAAGACAGAGCAACCATTCAATATCATTTTGTGAAATCTTAGCAATAGTATGCCAAATGATAATTGACTGAATTATTACAGTATACATGTTGTAATCAGTAGCATTACTTGCATAGGGAAAGTAAACTAGCAAATTTTAAAAAAAAATCTCTCTTTTAAACAGTCCCTTATCTTTTTTCAAAGAGAAAATTAAGAGAAAAGGGGGATTTTTTATTATTCACTCACATTAATTACTCAAAATAGCTCATTTTAATTTATGAACAGAAAAGTTTCTTCCTTCATTGATTTGTTATTTTATTACCTTTGCAGTGATTACTAAATTTGAGAAAGGATGGAAGGTCATAATTAATGTTAAATGAACTTCTACTATATATCAGGCACTTCCCTTATGCTATCAGAATTAATGCTTCCCACAACTCCTTGAGTTTCACATTTTTTCTATGATGGAATGGAAATTCATAAGAATTGCCATATTTTCTTGAATTTAAAACTAATGACATTGTGGGTTGTAATTAGCCTGTGATGCAGTATTCTTCATTTGAAACTAATGCTATTCATTCTAAGATACATATCATCTTGCTGGAACAATCAGAAAATACTGCCAAATTTAATTGTAAGATTTGTCTGTGAACTAGTACTGAGTCAAAAATATTATACTGGTAAGATGTGTGTGTGTGTAAATTCCCTCCTAGAATGATGCCACAGTACCTACTGCATTTGTCCTAGGCAAATCAGTTGGTGAATTGAAGCCTAATACTGGCCCCTCTGACTCCAAAGCTCCCAATTCCTCTATTAAACCTCACAACCTTGATATCTTCACAAAATAGAATGAATTTGGCATTTTCCTTTACGAGAGTTCTTTTTTTTCTGATGGTACCACCTGCTCTTTGTAACCTTCACGTGAACAAAATCAAAGTCCTTGGCAGTGTATTAATGAGAGAAAATGGATTGCGCCTGCCTCTTCCTGTCAATCACTTGATAAGGAAAAACAAATAGCAAAGATTAAATCACAGGCTGCTCAAATGCTTTGTACTTGGAATAAATACATTTCAGCTTTCATGAAAGTCCATTATGCACTGTTTGGCTCTGATTAGCAGGGGGGTATTTCACAAAGCGTGAAAGAAAGCTACAGTTAGTGGAAGAAAGAAGAAATGTGTGAGTATTTTCTTACTCTTTAGTTAAACAGCTGATTCACCCCAGTCAAAGAAAACAGCAAAGGCTCTGACAATTACAAATGTCCTTGGCAAAAGGATGAATTTATCTGCCTGTAAAGGAGACGTCTTTCAAAAAGGCAATGTCTGCAGCAAACAGAACACTAGCAGAGCATGACTATAAAGAACAATCCGTATTTGCTCTTACACAGGAGAGCCTCACAATTGCAACTTGATTGTAATCCTCACTTGGGAAATCTGAAATCACCACCTGTTTTCTTTGGATGCTTGTGTGACACACTTCAGTTGCTTTCTACAGAATTTAGAACATTCATTGACCCCAGTGGATACACTTGGAGCTTTACTCAATTCAATTCATTTTCATTGGGCAACCAGCTCACCAGATTTATTAGAGCTATGCAATTCACTCCTTTTCCATATTCACATTTTTTTCATTTCTAAGTAGGTATTACATATTTTGTTTCTAGTCTATGACATCTTTTCATGCTATAATTAGTAGCACTTCATTAAGAGGGGCAAGATACTAAATGCAAGAATAGTTAGTCTGCAGTGAGTTGAGTATATTAGAGAAACAGAAAAGTTAAATAAAACCAGAACCACCACTACAAAATCTAATTTTCTTTTAATGATATTTTCTACATTCAACTACAAGTGTGTTATCAGGATCTTTGGTTTTTCTTTTCAATCACTCCAAAATATATAAAAAGAAAGCAATATTGATAGGTAAAAACTTCTAATGTAGACTTAATGGTCATATCTGCTTCTTTTAAGATAATCTTTGTAGTTGGTAGTATTTAATTTCTTGAAACTCTATTTATGAGCCGGGCGCGGTGGCTCAAGCCTGTAATCCCAGCACTTAGGGAGGCTGAGACAGGAGAATCGCAAGTTCAAAGCCAGCCTCAGCAATGGCGAGGCGCTAAGCAACTCAGTGAGACCCTGTCTCTACATAAAACACAAAATAGGGCTGGGGATGTGGCTCAGTGGTCGAGTCCTGAGTTCAATCCCCAGTACCAC
>PVHX01011156.1:0-10732 GCA_004024805.1 Geosciurus inauris | reverse complement strand
CTATAAAACGAAGTCCATTAGATCCCTCTTGATTTTGAAAGTCTAGTATACCAGTATGCACTGTACAATTACATAGAATAGTTTGGCTTTATTTTTTCTAAATTTGAGAACATTGGTTTAAGAGTGAAAATTTACATTATTAAATTAATTTTTAACAAAAATTGTAATATAATGCTTGAATTATTATTTATAAAATGAAGATAATAGCAGTAATAAGACAAAAGCATAAATGTTAGACATAAATAAAAATTATCTCAAAGTATTGTTCTAAACTTTTTGTAATCAAATATAGCTTACTGTTTTAGTCTACTAATGAATAAAGAATGATTTCGGCTAGGCAAATCTTTATTATCTCATACTACTCATGAAATTTTAGGATTGTGTAATTATTGTAAGAACACCTAGAGAAGTTCAACTTTAGTTTTTGCTAAGTGACACTGCCATCTTCTGGTTTAATTTGTCATAATACTACAATGGTTGAGGGTTGGACACGTTGAGTTTTCTAGGCACACATAAAGGTGTGACCACATGTAGATATTTCTGAGGGTATAGTCTGTTGTTTAAGTTAAGGAATGAACAGAAATAAATACTGCAATGAATTAATTGAAATTTCAGACTACGAAGCACTTTTATTCATTAAAAAGATTTCCAGAATAAAGGAGAGATGCTTTAACTAGGTAAAATCATGTTAGGGCTTTTACTCAATCACTGAAATTATGCTTTATATCCCAGATTTGAATACTTAATTAATGCTCTGCCCATCTGGTACATTGAATGCAATTTGTGTAAAAAATATTTACAAAATCAACAAAACGTGGAGAATTGAAGACAGACAGGAGGAAAAATTGAAAATAGTTCCTGGTTTGAAGTTTGCATATTGAACAAATACAATACATAGACATGAAACAGTTAACAACAACAAAAATATAGTATTTGGCTAAGGGTTATTTTAGGTTACAAATGTGGGTATATCTTTGGATTAGCAGGGCACTTAAAATGAGATGCATTTGAAAAAGAAGAGGCAAACAAAATGTAGGGGAACAACAGCTTAAATAGTGATAAGGAAAGTGAAAAGAACAAGACAGGAGGAAGTTTTATATTTTATATTTTGCAGAGCAGGCACAAGCATACACTTAATTCTGAAAATATGGTTCTTAACAATTACAACACTATTGGATACTAATATTCATACTGAGCACAGAAAACTTTGTGTTCATTCTTGCTACCTTGATGTATATATACATGCATACACATGCATAAACACACACATGTAGTTGTATTTATACATACAAGTTCTACCTGCTGATGAAAATGTTTGAAAGGTAACCAATTTAAACATTGAAAATATGACAAAACTAGGACTTGAATATAAAGAGTAAAAACTGTTGGAAAGAAGAGCTTTAATAGAAGTAAGGGAAGAGAAAAGCAGAAGATTATCATGGAGTTTTCTGTTTGTTGGCTTTGGAACAGTAATAAATTACACCCTTCAATGATTCAATTTATTTTGACTTTGGTGTGGGCTTTGTCTCTTCTAGGATTCTGCCTTAATCAACTCGAGGTACAATGATCTGCCTCTTTACTCTATCAATCACTTTTCTCTCACTTGTATGGCATGAAATTGTATACTACTTCAAATATGCTTACAAATTTTGTGTCTGAAAATTTTGTATGTCTAAAAAATACATTTTTCTTAGATAGGATTTAATTATTACTTCATTTGAATTACACATAACAGCAAACATAATGTGATGCTAATAGCTTATGACAATTATAAATAACATTCACAATCTCTCTCTTGTTCTCTCTCGTTCTTTCAAAACACACACATACACACTTATAAAGACACAAATACATAAATTGTCATTATTCAGAAGTGGAAACATAATAGGCTGTAAGACATGAAAAGAGATGATTCTGCTCATAAAAAATCAAAATATTTCAACTTCCAAATATAAAACATCAGTCTATAACTGTCAGAGTCACAAAAATTACATACTTTATAGGGCAGAGATCACCTCCTCAGCTGGCAGGAATAGATACTACTGAAACAAAATTACCTGTTAACAAAATTGCATTTCATTTATGCATACATTAAGCTTGTCATGCTTTTATTGGACACATATCCCAAAACAATGATCAACATGGCCATTAAGAAAAATATACAAGCCAGGTGCAATGGCACACACCTGTAATCCCAGCACTTTAGGAGGCTAAGACAGGAGAATCGCAAGTTCAAAGCCAGCCTCAGCAATGGTGAGGCACTAAGCAACTCAGTGAGACCCTACCTTTAAATAAAACACAAAATAGGGTTGAGGATGTGGCTCAGTGGTCGAGTACCCCTGAGTTCAATTCCCAGTACCACAAAAAAAAAGGAAGAAAAAGAAAGAAAGAAAGAAAGAAAGAAAGAAAGAAAGAAAGAAAGAAAGAAAGAAAGAAAGAAAAATATATAAAGATAATACATGTAGTCTTGTTTTGTTGGTAGGAAGCCTAAACAATCTGAAATCTATCCTTGGATTAAGTGTGTAGGATGGCAGGATGTACTGGATGAATCCCATGGAACACCAGGTAGGAGATACATGTTGAAATATTGATGGACCAAAAATTTAATTGAAATATAATGAAATATATAAAATAATAGCATGTAAACAAATTTTAAATACACATGCAAGATAATAACATGTGGATACATTTATATATGAACATATATAAATAAAATAATTTTATTTATATATGAGTGAAAATGAAGATAAAATAATCAAACACACATAAAATATATAAACAAATGGACCTACAACTGAAAGCAATAATATGTATGGTTGAAGAATACAAGTAACTCAAGCATCTGCATCTGAGACTTAACTAGGAAAAAGAAAGACTAACATAGTACTACTCTACTGGAATGCAAAAATTAGAATGTGAATGTGTGGAATTCAAAATCAACTTTGGATTGCTTTTTGTTTTCCTCATTAAAATATAAAGCATTTGGGTCTTAAATTTTTTGTGATTTTCAACATGCATTCACCTTTTCTATCCACTCTAAAGCCTATATTTTGATTCTGTATCTGCTTTTTTAATATACTTATCAGGAAGGAATAATTTTTTTTTATAAAATCACCTTGAACTGGATAAAGTGACAAAACAGCTGACTTCAATGAGGTTTCCTCACATCTGGGAACTCAGCATCAGCCTGCCTTTTCTCTCAATGGCACAAATATATCATGATGTAAAGAAAGTATTTTTCTGCTCATTGATCATTTTTTTATAACTTTACCAAGGGAAAAAAAAAAGTGTTCAAGAGAAGAATATTCCAGCTACAATTGCCTTTAAGCCACTAAAAGATATCTCTCATGTGTACTAGCAACAAAAGAGAGAAACAGGAAGTCAGAAGTGTGGTATTTTTGTCTCTGCCTCCATAACTGGCAAACTACATGTTAGCATATACAGAGGGCCAAGTCTTCATTTTTACTTTCTCATCATTAAAAGTCAGACTAATAGCATAATAAGCATAACTACAGTTCAGTGAAGGATGAATAAATCACACTCAACACATAGAAAAATATTTTAGTATTAAAATAGCTAGTTATTAGCCCAAAGTGGTAGTTCCAAGTGAACAGAATTTTGGTATAGGTAATCATTACATGTTTTTTTTCCCCCAGAGTTAAATATGTAATTCCATTCTAAATATAAATTAGTTAACTAGTGTGGACAATTTTCAACATTGGGCTGTTACTGCTAAAAAGGGTTTCTAACCAACAGAATCACTTTTTCCAATACTGCCTTTATATTTTAGAATGAATTTCTACTCAGTTTATCTAAGGAGAAAATAATTCACATATTTGGAGCACAACTCTATTTTAGTAGTAGCTGATTCCCAATCTCTGAAATTAGTCATCTTTTGTTTTGGTTTTAGGAAGACTAGACTAATGATCAGGAATAACACTTCTTCTTCACTGACTTGAGGAATATTTGCAAGTCTATTTTACATACATTCTCCTCTTTACTAAAGTTATACATCATGCTAGGAAAGAAAGATAAAGGACAGAGCCATATTTAATTTCCAGCATCATTTGGTAAAAAGTACTAGATTACTGTTCTGCCATGAGTAGGCACCATGGTGCTACATACAAACAGATATCAGCTTGGTATGGTTCTGATATGAGGTGTCTCCCAAAAGCTCATAAATGAGACAAATCAATGCAAGAAAGCTTAGAGGAGAAATGATTGGGTTATAAAATCCTTTACCCAATCAGTGAATTAATCCTTTCATGGGGATTAACTGGTAACTGAAGGTGGGTAGGGTGTGGTGGGAGGAAGTGGGCATTGGGGGTGTGGCTTTGGAGTGTATATTTATGTCTGGTGAGTGGAGTCTCTTTCTACTTTCTGATCATCATGTATCTGCTTCCCTCCATCACACTCTTCTGCCATATTATTCTGCCTCACCTGGAACTCTGAGGAATGGAGCCAGGTGTCTATGGACTGAGACCTCTGAAACTGTGAGCCCCCAAATAAACTTTTTATCCCCTGGTCATATTTTTTCATCACAGCAGTAAAAAACTGACTAAAACACAACTTATGTTTCTGATGCGCTTAATTTCATTGTGACTTGATCAAATCCATAGAAAGTAGGAAGGATATGTTTTTATTTTTATTTTATATATGTGAAAGCCAAATCCCATATTTTGTGACTCTCTTAATGCTCCAAATAGTAAGTCCTAAAACTAGAACTCAATTGTATTTCTTCTACCTCCAGAGATTAACCAAGTCCTTTACAAATGTCACAAACCTTGCCACACATACTCTTATGTTTCAACTAGCCATCATGACATTGGAACAAATCATAAAAAAGTAAAGGAGATGGATTGTATAGATAAAAATTGTAATTAAAAATGGACTTGATTATAAGGGCAGAAGTGTTCCTTGTAGAAATTAAAGCAGAGTAAAGACATATGAAATTTGTATCTTAGGAAAATTTAATCTTGTTGAATTATATCAAATAATTTTAAATGGAAAGGTTTTAATTCAGAGATAAAAAGACACTATTGCTACCATTCTGATATAAGATAAAAGTATGCTTTAGGGTAGAGGTAAAATTAATTAAGTAAAAACAGAATCCAGAGATATTTTAATTAAAAATATAATGGAATTATGGAATTAATATAAGTGGATTGAGAGGTATGGATAAAATTATATGTGAAAATATTATATTCAATTATTTTTATTGTTAGGAAAATATTCTGAAAATAATGCTTTAGTTATACTTAAAATACTTAATTATTAAACTTCTTATTCAAAGAAGAAATATTAATAGGCTAATAATTATTATCCCCATTTAAAATTAGTTCTAATTAATAATTGTAAATAGAATTTTATTAAAATGGAACAAACAGAATAAGAAAATAATTTTTTTAGCAAACAAGATAGTCTTACTATTGTTGCTTTTGCAAACAAGTTTTAATTTAAAAAACTGGATGGGGCAAATAAAATAAC
The DNA here is from genome assembly GCA_004024805.1 of Geosciurus inauris. Taxonomy (NCBI): domain Eukaryota; kingdom Metazoa; phylum Chordata; class Mammalia; order Rodentia; family Sciuridae; genus Geosciurus; species Geosciurus inauris. The sequence goes on along the minus strand of PVHX01011156.1, from coordinate 5,245 downwards.
ATGTTTAGTAAACAAATGTGTAGTTGAATAGCTGGAATAGGTTATATTTTATTGTCTGTGAATAAATTTCCCTGTTGTAACAGTCAGTTGTATATTCTTTTAATTTTGGTAAGACTTGCATAAAAATTTACCATTTTATCATAACAAAATAAATATTTTAGTTATATATCATCTTTATCATCTCATTGCAGAAACTTTTCATAATCTCTAAAGAAAAATCGGCACTCACAAACACTGTTTATCCCTACTTCCCCATCCAGTTCCTGGCAAACATTAATATGCTTTCTGTCCCTATGGATTTGCCTACTTTGGATATTTTATATAAAAGAAATCATATGTGTAGCCTTGTGTGATTGGATAGTGTTTTAAAGTTCACCCATATTTTAGCATGTACCAGCATTTCATTCTTATTATGGTTGAAATCCATGGTATGGATATAACATAATTTCCTTATCCATTTATCAATTGATGTACATCCAGATTGTTTCCACATCTTGAAAGTACTATGTTCAAAACTAAAGCATGCTTTTCCAAATAATTTTAGCAATTGTGACTAGTATTATGAATGTGAACATTTGTTCATACAAGTTTTCTTTAAAACCTGTTTGAAATTCTTTGAGTATATATACACAGGGGTAGAATTTCTGGGATGTGTGGTAATTCTTTGTTTAACTTACTGAAGAACTGCCAAGCTATTCTGCAGTTAGGTCATCATTTTATATTTCCAAAGTCAATGTATAAGGGTGTCAATTTTTTCATATCCTTGTGAAACTTTCTGTTTAACTTGCTTAAGCCAGCATGTGGTTCATACCTGTGGTCCCAGCTAAATGGGAAGCTGAGGCACAAGGACGGCATGAGAGTATGAATTCAAGTCCAGCCTGGGTAACATACCAAGACCACATCACAGAATATAAAAAAATTAAGTAAATTAATTAATTAATAATAAATTTTAAAAGTTTTTATGCCTATTCTAACAGGTATATAGTGATATTTCATTATGGTTCTGATTTGTATTTATCTATTCATTGATGACATTGAGAATCATGTGCTTGTTGATCATATGTGTTATCTTTTTTGAGGAAATACCCACTAATGAACACTGCCCATTTTTTATTCAATTATGTCTGTTGATAAATTAAAAATATTTTATTTATTCTGGTTATGTGACTATGTAAATATTTTCTCATTTCATGTGTTGCCCTTTCATTCTCTTAATATTGTCCTCTGATGTACAATTATTTTTTAAAAAATTGAAGCTCAATTTATCTCATTTTCTTTTGTTTTGTGTGATTTTGTTGTTACATTGAAGAAAACATTACCAAATCTAATATTATGAAGATTAACCTTAATGTTTTCTTCTCAGTATTTTTTCAAATTATTATGATTAATTTGTTCATCTTTTTAATTAATCTTTGTATATGTTGTGACATAAGAGTTCCCCTTTAGTTTTTGCCTGTGAATGTCCAGTGTCCCAGCACCATTTGTTGAAGAGACCATTATCTCCCTATTAACACTTTATTGAAAATCAATTGACCATAGTTTAACTTATTTGCAAAAATAAAATCATCATGTTTATGTCTGAGCTCTCAATTCTATTTCATTGGGCTACATGAATATCTGATGCCAGTGTAATCCTGCTTTTTTGTAGGAATTGATATTGGTAAGTATGAGTCCTCCAAATTCTTTATTCTTTCTGAGATCATTTTGACTCTTCAGAGTACCTAAAAACTTGAAGATCAGCTTTTTCATTTCTGCAAAATGACTAGTGGAAGTGTGATAAAGATTTTGTTCAGCCTCTCTCATTCAGAGAAATATTGTCATCTTAAATATTAACTCTTCTCATACATAAACACAGAATGTCTTCCCACTTATTTGTCTCTCCTGTAGTTTCTTTAGCTAGTCCTTTGTAACTTTCAGTATATGAATATGGCAGCTGCTTAAATTTATTCTGAAATATTTTATTCTCCTTGATGTCATTATAAATTAAATAATTTCCCTGATGTCTTTTTTTTTTTTTTTTTTGGTTCTTCATTGCTGCATAGAAATAAAAACTAATTTTAGGGTTACGTTTTTATCTTACAAGTCTGCTAAATTTATTTATTAATCCCAATAAGTTTTCTTATACAATACTTAGTCTATATTTATATAAAATCATGTCACTTCTGCATATAGCTGTACTTTCTGTTTGAAAATTTGGATTTTGTTTATTTTTTGCTCTTTCCTAACTTCTGTGGTCTGTACTACCAATTAAGGTGAACATCCTTATCTTCTTCCTCATCTTAGGGGGAAATATTCAGTCCTTCATCACTGAATAGTGTTAGCTCTGGTATTTTCATAAATGTCCTTTATCAAGTTGAGAAAATATCCATCTATTCTTAACTTGTAATTTTTTATCATGACATGATATTGAATTTTACAAACTTTTTCTGTATCAATCAAGTTGATAATTTTTCTTTGTTCTACAAGTGTGATACATTACAATTATTAATTTCCACATGTTGAAATTTTCTTGCATTCCTGAGATAAATTCTACTTGCTTACAATGTATAATCTTTTTAATAGGTTGCTAGATTTTGTTTGCTAATGTTTTGTTGAGGATTTTTGCATCTACATTCATAACGGATATTGATCTCTATGTTTATTTTATTGTAGTGATTTTATTTGGCTTTGGTGTCAGGGAAATGCTGAACTCAATGGATGAATTTGGAAGTGTTAACCCTACTTTTTAGAACAGTTTGAGAAAGACTGGTATAAATTCTCCTTCAATTGTTTAGTACAATTCATCAATGAAACATATGATCCAGGATATCTTTTGTTGGGTGGTCAGAATCAGAGGTTGGAGTGATTGGCTTTGATGAGAGAGGTAGGTTAATAAAAGCCACAGAATATGGGAAAAATAAAAGCTGAGAATACAAGGAAATAGACCCTTTCCTGGAATCTCATATTCTTATCATCTGGAAGATATAAAATTACTTTATTCAATATCTTTTTATGTTTCCTTGAGAGTTTATATGCCCAGAACTGCCTATTTTTAGTATTGCATGTTTCTACACAACGTATTAACAGGTATGATTATAATTCCTATATTGTGTGCCTGTACAAATATGTAACAATAAGTCCCATCATTATGTACAACTGTAATGTACTAATAAAAAATGTGGAAAGATCGGTTCCAAGATGGCAGCCTAGACAGACACAGCATTCTTAGTCTCTCCAAGACCAGGTTTAAAGTAGTGGAAACACTGTTTCTCAGTGAGTTTTAGAGGACACTCAACAGCTGCCTCCATGCAGGAATTCCACTTTCATGCCTGAAGGGTCGCCAGAACCCAGCGCTTGCACAGGACCCCAGCTGCAGATTCCTGTGCAGGATTCTGACCTGTGGACTCCAGTGCAGGACTCAAACCTGTGCAAAGCCTGCTCCTGCACAGAATGCCTGGCTCCAGCATCCACACACCCTGCAGGACCTTGGGTTGCCCACTCACATAGGACTCGTAGCCGTTGCTCCCACAAGGGACCCCTGGTTCCCATGCAGGTCCCCTGGCTGCTGCTTTTGTGTGGATCTCCATCTACCAGGGTGGAATCTCCCTGTTTGCATACACCTGGGGATGTGGGACAGAATCTGGAGACAAACTTTTACTTAAGCACAGCACACTACAGAGTTGCATCTTCGAACATGCCACCCAACACCACACCACCCAGCCCTTCACACTATCTCTGAAGCGGAGGGCTTCTTTGTGAGATGACTGCTTCACAATCATTCACCTGTGGGGGCAGATGCCAGTAAGCAACAGACAACTCCACCTACTGGAAGAGAAGGGATGCAATTCTGTTTATTTACATTGAAACTTTTTCATTTTTAAAATTTTTTCCTAATATTCTTTTTTTGGTTTTTTGTTTTTCTTTTCTTCCTTTCTTTTTTTTTCTTTCTTTTCTCTCTCTTACTCTTTTCCTGCCTTCACATCCCCAACATTTGTGAAATAAAGTATTTTTTATGCATTAGACCATGGTAGACTAGGATATCTGATTAGTATACTATAGCTGTATTATATAGTCTCATAACTTCCACCTGTACATGTTTTATTTTTCTTAATTTTTATGTCTCCTCATTAGTTGTACTCTATTTTCTTCCTTCTTACTGGTCTTCCCCAAATCTCTTTCTATCCTTTCTACTAATAGACAACTTCTTTGGATTCCTCTTTAATGTTTTCTAGGATCTAATAACTATATCCTCACTTTCTACCACCTTAACATCTCGTCCTACACCACACACTTGATTCTCTCTAACCCACCAGCAGAAACTGTAGACTCTTGTACAAACCTATTGTTTATATAGTAGATGCTAATTAAACTCATAATTTCTGTATATGGTGACTATGCCATAAATGCATTTAGGAGCTATTAGAAGCTACTTGGTGTGAAATTATATATTGTTTGTATTGAGATCTGTCAATATTGGTCCTCCTCCCTTAAAGGAGCGGTATTGGAATCCTGTAGGGAAACTATAAGCCTATAGGATAAAAACTGTAAAAACCTTGGATCTGCAGTGCTCGAAGGAAAGACACACAAACAACATGAATAAACAAGGGAAGAAAGTGCCTCAAACAAACCAAGATACTACATTATTAGAATCCATGGTCAGCACAGCAGAAGAAATATCAGAGAAGGAGTTCAGGATGTACATAATTAAAATGTTTTGTGACTTAAAGAATGATATAAGAGAGCAAGCCCAGGCAGCAGAAGATCATTTTGATGAAGAGCTACATACAAATACAGGAAGCAAAAGATTACTTCAATAAGGAGATAGAGATTCTGAAAAAGAACTAAACAGAAATCCTTGAAATGAAAAAACCAATAAACCAAATTAAAAACTCAATAGAAAGCATCATCAACAGATTAGATCACTTGGAAGACAGAACTTCAGACAATGAAGACAAAATATTAATCTTGAAAATACAGTTGATTGTACATCATCTTCTGAGAGGTTTCTATTCAGCTCCTTAGCCCATTTATCGATTGGATTATTTGTTTTTTTGGTGTTAAGTTTTATGAGCTCTTTATATATCCTGGAGATCAGTGCTCTGTCTGATGTGCTTGTGGCAAAAATTTGCTCCCAGAATGTGGGCTCTCTGTTCACTTCATTGATAGTTTCTCTTGCTGAGAAGAAGCTTTTTAGTTTAAGTCCATCCCATTTATTGATTCTTGCTTTAATTTCTTGTGCTATAGGTGTCTTGTTAAGGAATTCGGG